>BQNB010005538.1:56987-90021 GCA_026074375.1 Tanacetum coccineum
CTTGATTTTTATTTTATGTTTTGGTTTTTAACAATAGATCTAACCTTTAGGAGTAGTGTAAATTAGATTAGTGTATATTATTGTATATTCTGTATATTTGTTAGTTTAATTGTTTGTTTGTATATTTGTGTGTTTAATTTAATTATTTTCGTAATAGATAGATAACTTAATACGGCGTATCCACTTCCATTGGATACGACGTATCTAACTTTCTGTCCAAAACAGCGTATTCATTCAATCGATTAATACGGCGTATTCTGAAGAAAACTCATTTCACACAAAAGATGAACTAGAGAGAGAAAGTTAAGAGAGAAAGTAAAAAGGAAAATAAGAAGGTTGATTGAACTATGTGTAAATTTCAAAGAGAACCAACACCCTCTCCATGTGTGGAGAGGGTATTTATACTTAGTAAGTGGCCGGTTGGGCCTTGACTTACATGGGCTTTCCATGGTCCTTGGACTAACTAGCCCACTAAGTTTTCAAATATTGCTATACGAGCCATCTACTGATATCTATGAAGTGACCGAGACTTTTCTAGGAATTTCGTATTCCTAACAATCTCCCCCTAAGGGAGGTCACTTCATGTTACAAAAAATTAAACCTAGCATACTATGTTGAGTCTTCATTCTTGTGCTCGCAGACTTCATTTTATTTTCTTCTTCTTGTGAATATGGTGTAGTGATCATAGACTTTAGGCTTGAGCTTGTTCCTTTAGCTTGGACTTGACATGAATATGTGATCTTGAGCATCTTGAGATCATTAACCAAGCATAATCTCGTTTTGCCATCTTGTAAACTCTGCCATCTTATGAACTTGTGACTTTTGGACCGACATTAAATGGTAGGTCCCAATCGGGGGCAACTAAAATTGGGGCTTCGGTTAACTTCTTTTTAAGTATATTAAATGCTTCAATACATTCTTGATGAAAATAAAATGGTGTTTCTGTTTCCTTGTCAAGAAGATGGCAACGCCCGGGGCGATTTTAGAAAAATCTTGAATATAAATCGACGATTAGAAGCCTGGCGTGGCCTAAGAAACTTCAAACGCCTTTGACGGGAGTCGGATGAGGGAGTTTATCTATAACATCAACTTTAGCTTTGTCGACCTCAATCCTGAACTTTGAAATCTTATGTCCTAGAACGATGCCTTCTTTTACCATAAAATGGCATTTCTCCCAATTTAGAACTAAATTAGTGTCTTCGCACCGTTTTAGCATTTTGTCTAAATGGGAGAGGCATGACGAGAAAGAATCCCCAAAGACCGAGAAATCGTCCATGAAGACTTCCATTGTTTCCTCGATAATGTCGTGGAAAATGACCATTATGCACCTTTGGAACGTGCCCGGAGCATTACATAAACCAAAAGGCATACGTCGGTAGGCAAACGTCCCATAAGGGCAAGTAAAGGTAGTCTTCTCTTGGTCTTGCGGGTCAATAGGAATTTGAAAATATTCAGAAAATCCATCTAAAAAGCAATAGTATTCATTTCCCGCGAGTCTTTCGAGCATTTGGTCCATAAATGGCAACGGGAAATGGTCTTTACGAGTAGCATCATTATGCTTTCGGTAATCTATACAAACACGCCATCCGGTAACTAGTCTTGTAGGAATCAACTCATTATCTTCATTTTCAACTACGGTCATGCCACCCTTCTTAGGCACACAATGAACGGGACTCACCCACGGACTATCGGAGATAGGGTAAATCAATCCGGCATCAAAAAGTTTGATAACTTATTTTTTGATAACCTCATGAATTTCGGATTTACCCATCTTTGATGTTGAATCGCCGGTTTGAAATCGTCTTCCATTAAGATCTTGTGAGTACAAAAACTAGGGTCGATACCCTTAATATCGGAAATTTTCCATGCGATGGTCCGTTTGTGTGATTTAAGAACCTTTAAAAGGGCGGCCCTTTCTTCATCTTTTAGTTCTTTAGAAATTATGACGGGTAATTTATTGGTTCCTTCTAAAAATGCATATTCAAGATGAGATGGTAAATCCTTGAGCTCAAGCTCCGAAGGATCATCGATAGAAGATTTAATCGTTTTAATTTTCTCAAAATGAAGTTCTTTCGGAGGGAGAGGAGATGATGGATCATTATTTATTAACTTCTCGAGTAGAAGAAGGTCTCCCTCCGGATTAAAGTCGGCATCATCAATTCCTGTTGGAATTGAATCATTTGCAAGACAAGCTTCTATTTCTTCCAAAATGAAGTCACCCCCTTCAAAAGAAGTGAGAGAGAGAAAAGAAGTAGAAAGGATAGGATTCAAAGACGGAGTGGGATTGCCACTCGTAGAACTATCCGAAAATCCGAGCACTTCTTGAGCATACTCCTCACATGAAACATCGATGACATCGATTCGATTAATCGAATTTGATTTATTGTAGATGGAGTATCTAGATGTTGACAAACTTTAAGGTTATGGCTTTCATCAACAACTCAGAGACGTTATTTTCACCATAAACATCAATCAAAGCACGTGCCATCCTCAAAAAGGGTCTCCCGAGATATGGAGAATTAAGGGAATCGAGGGAATACAACAACATAATCAACGACTACGAAGTCGGCCAGAAAATGGAACTTCCCTACTTTTACAAAGACATCTTCGGCAATACCGGATGGACTAGTAGTCGATCGGTCTGCAAGTTCAAGAATCATTCGAGTAAGAGTAAGTTCGGGGAGTGAGAGCTTCTTCCATATGGAAAGAGGCATCAAGTTGATGCTTGCACCAAGATCGGCCAAGGCTAAGCATTCAACTATCTCCTGAAAATCACAAGGAATAAGAAACTTATCTGGGTCTCCAAGTTTTTCGGGTAACTTTTTTAGGATAACGTCGAATAATACGGGGGGATTTTTCCTTTTTCATTTTTTTTTTTGTTTTTTTTTTTTTCACGGTGTTTTAGCTAAGCAAAACAATTTTTCTTTGTTATTAAGGAGACTTTTAAACATTAAAGCAAATTTTGGCATATGTAGAAGAGCATCTGCGAAACTGAGATCAAAATGTAATTCCCTAAAGATTTCAACAAATTTCGAAGCTAGGTTATCATCTTTTTCACGAAGCTTCTGTTTGTTAGCTCTTAAAGGATAAGGTATAAACGGTTTAGGCTTAGGAGCAACAACGGCTCATCAATTAAAGCTTGAATTTGGACTACCGAAGGTTGGATGTTTTTGGTACTTGGTTGCACCGTATCCTTTGTCACCTCGGGTTCCCGTTCCACCACCTTGGGAAGATGAGAGAAAGGGGGTGGAATTGGAGGTCCATCATACAAAATACCACGTCGGGTGGTGATTGCTTTCAAGTCACCTATCAGGTTAGCAATGGTGTTGCTAGGAAGTGAACTCGAACCCAAAGAAGAAGCGGTGTTCATTTGAAAAAAAACTACTCATCATGTTCTTAATAATCAATTCAATTAAACTTATTATTTAAAACACATTTATTCTTGAAACGCATTGTTCTGTCTAGTCAACGTAGTATCCATCTCTTTCTTCAATTCCGTCCTCATATTGCTTATTTGATTTTGCATTACTCTCATATTAACGTCATTAGCCTTCATGTAGTTTGAGAGATCGTTTGAAGGTCCAACTTGAGGCGGAGCTTGATAATTCTGGTTACCTTGATTGAAATTATTTCCTCGATTTTGATTATAACCTTGGTTTTGATTGAAACGGTTTTGATTATTTTGCATGGGAGGAAAACCAGGTGGTCCCATTTGATTGCTAGCACGATAATTCAGGTCTCCTTGAGGACGATATCCTTGATTCTGATTATAGGTTGTTGCGGCTGCAGAAGCATTAAAAGTGTTGCCATCGGCGGCAAGACACTCATAGTAGGGATGCTGTGTCCCACACAAAAGTATTACCACTTTCATAAATTGCTTTGACGGTCTCTGACGGAGAGGTCTTATCATGACGAAGCATAGCATTAACAGCATCAGTAAGAGCGGCCATCTCTGATGGACATGCTGTGGTAGAAGAAGAAGTATTAGCACTCACTTTGGAAACAACCTGTTTGTTTCATGAGTTGCGAACTTTCAACTTGTTTTCAATAATTGTCAAGCATCTCGAGGAGTTTTAGTTAAAAGATTACCACCGGCGGTGGCATTTAAAGAATCTTGATCGGTTGGGTTTAAAGCATTGTAGAAAGTATCAAGTTGATGTAATTCTGTAAAACCGTGATGTAGGCATGCACGAAGGAGATCCTTGAAACGGTCCCATGCCTCACTAAACGTTTCCTCAAACTTTGGTTGAAAATTTATGATTTCAATTTGGAGATTTGTAGTTTTGGAAGGAGGAAAGAATTGGTTAATAAACTTGGAAACAAGATCTTCCCAAGTAAGAATAGAACGATGGGGTTCTTTTTTGAGCCAAATCCGGGCTACCCCCTCGATAAAAAATGGAAAAAGCATAAGCTTAATTGACGAATTAGGCACATCTTTATACTTAATTGTGGAAGTAATCTTGTTAAACCAACGAATGTGAGCATGAGGATCTTCTTTCTCAAATCCGTAAAATTGTTTTGAAGTTACAAGATTTAGAAGTCCATGTTTAAGCTCAAAATTCTCCGCGAGAATAGCGGGAGTAACGATAGCATCTCCGTAACCCTCGGTGGGTACTTGGAGTAATTCCGCCATAGTACGTTGAACGGCCATCATAACTACGGAAGTCTCTTCAAGAGAAATGGTTTGAATTCTTTGCGAAACGTCTACGTTACGACGTTTCGGAGTCGTGGCAAGATTCGACAATTAAAATCGTTGAAGAGCGGTGGCTGTGCGTATGCAAAACGAAAATAAAATAAGAGAAATAAAAAGAAAAATATTTTTGTAACCGATAATCGAACAAGTGAATAGTAGCTCTCTAGAAAACGCACAAAGAAGCGGTGGAGCGGGTAAGCGCGAAGCGTTTTAAAAACCTTCTTCTTTCGGTTCGAAGTTCGTAGGATCAACCCTCCTTAAACCTCTCTTAAAGTTTGTAATCTAAAAGGGAGCCGATTTCACAAGTGTCACAACGGTTATTTTTTTTTTATTTTTTTTTCGGTTTTTTAAATACTTTAGGAAAAGTATTTTTTTTTTGTATTTTCTAATAAATCTACGAAAATAAATTGAGAAAAAAAAAAAAATAACCAAAAAAAAATAAAATATTTTTGTATTTTTTATTTTGATATAAAAAAAATAATAAAACGATAACTTCACGAGGAATGGTCTTCAAAAACACTAATCTTCAAACTTCAACGCGATATTCGATACACTCCTCCCCGGCAGCGGCGCCAAAATTTTGATAAGGGAAAAATAGCATATATAATATATAATATAAATATATATAACTAAAATACCAAATAATATAAGAGTGGTATTCCGTAAAGAAATGAAAATCACTTTAGGAAAAGTGATGACCAAATCTTCCTGAGTCGTATCCCGATGAAGCGTGAATTTGAGAATCTCGTTAAGTTTTGTGATCGCGGGATTTGAATAATTTAAAATCTATGATTTTGGATTCTATTTCTAATAATGAAATGTAAAAGCAAATAAAAGCAAACAACAAATAAAGCAATTATGAATTAAGCACGAAAATGCTAACGAAAATTTAAAAATGCGCCATATAACCTAAATTATTAAATTCTAACCCTAAAAATGCAAATTTAATTTCTAACAGTCCTAAATGATAAAAAATAATTTTAGAAAAAAGAATCGTATTTTTTTTACTTTTATTTAATTTTTTTATGAATTAAAACATATTTAATCTAAATTAAATATTAAAAATAGTAAACTAATTATTAAAATTCTGGAAAAATTACTGAAAATACTTAAGACAAATCTAATCCTAAGAAAAATAAAATGGGTTCACCAGCTTAATTGAATAAGCTGGAAATAAGCCCAAAAGGGCTGAAAGCTTAAACTTGCAAAATGGTGATAAAAGAAAAATGTTGGGAAAGATTTATGAACAAGTCCCAAGGGCGAGTTGGTGAGGGAGTGAGTGTTAAAATGTTGGGCTGTTAAGGTTGAGGTCCCAGGTTCGAGCCTGGGGCTTCCCTATACGGCCTAACATTTTTATTTGGTAAATTTTATTTTTGAAAAAGCTTTTTAACACTAAAATAAGCACTTTTAATAAACTCACTAATAAGCTAGAACAAGCTGGTTTAAAGTGACATAATGGCTAAAAACTAACAAAAGACTAACAAGCAAAATTGTATGATTTTAAAGACTCAACAAGCAACTAAAAAGCAAACAAGATAAGCACAAACCCTAACTTGACCCTAATAAGCACTTATGAATAGAAATCAACTAACAAGCTGAGCTAAAAAATTCTAAAAAGCTTTTTTAAGCTAATTTTAAGACCAAATAAGCACTTGTAATAAGGTATTTACTAAAAACAGATTAACTTTGACTTCCAATGAACACATAAAAACTAGAATTAAGAAATTCTGTTTAGAAAATAAGCTAGAAAAAGGACTTAAAAACTGACAGATTAACTAGCTAGTATTTTTTTTTTGTTTTTTAAAGTTTAAAAAGACAAATTGCAGCCCTAAATTTAAGCTAGAATAAGCTAATGTGAAAACTCAAAAAGTGAAAGCAGATCAAGCTTGGTATCTAAAGAACTCATACTTTCAATTTCAGACCTTCAAATAAGCTTAATCTAACTGAAAATGCTATTGAAAATTGGAAAAAAAACTTTAAAATTAGACTTGACACTTAGACGAATTTTAGACTAAAAACTCAAAGCCAATTGCACACTTAAACTAACCAAGTTCTACTGCATTATGGACCAAAACAAGCATGAAAACAACACAGAATTGATACTAATCAAGATCAAATCAAATAAGCTTTGTTATCAACCTAGAGAACCACAGATTTAAACCATGGTTACTTTGAACCTTAAACTTGAGTTTTAAACTTTAGGAACTTGAATAAACTGATTTTTAAGCTTAATTTAAGCTTATAAAGATTTACTAAAAGGTAAAGAGCAAACTAGCGGTACTAACTCAAGTTAGTACTGCTAGTGCCAAACACCCCTTAAGTATTAAGAAAACTATTTTTAAGCAATATTCAACCACAAATAAGCACTAATACATAAGTAACTCTAGTAAGCATAATATTGGAATCTATGACAGATTTGATGAACAAATGAGATCTAGATTATAAGCAAGCATAAATAAGCAATAAGCAACATTAATAAGCATATTAACTAGAAACAGAAAATAAGCAGTTATATGCAAAAATAAGCAAAAATAGAAAAATAAGCAATAAAATGAAAATGAAGGGTACCTTGATCCCAGCTCAAACAGGGATCTAAATAAGCTCTTAAGACCTATTTTACAAGCTCCAGCTTATCAGAGATAAGCTGGTATTGTCCATAAGCCCATCTATAGTTGGCTTATTATCCAAACAAAAAGCTGAGGTAAATTTTGAGTGTGGAAATTGAGGTAAATTCCAATTCAGTTAAGCTTTTGAAGACTTAACTAAATGATAGATAGCTTATTAGTTAACTAAGAGCTTATTGAGGCTTATTAAGTCATATCATAAAACATTATAAGTTAAATTTTCATAAAAAGTAAAACATAATTTAAGATTTTAAAAGTGAAACTGTAATTTTATTAATATTAAAAGGGTTACAATGCTTGAAAAGAGAATACAATAATTTAAAAACTACAATAAGCTACTAAAAACTATAATAAGCTAAAAACTAGACATCTTAAACTGTGTGAGGAGATCTCCTTATATAGCCTTTAAAGGAAGGATCTAGAGCCTGAGGAGCGTCCCAATCTTCTAATCCAAGCCCTTGATTCTTGACCAATACCTACACAATCATTTGGAGCCCTTAAATCTAGTACACGTTAGTCTAACCAATCATATTGTTTAGGATCACCAGCGTAGACTCCTAACTGTCAGACGTGTCAGATAAGCTTCTAGAAGCATGCGAGCGTACCTGATTTACCCTAGGTTATGGTAAGGTGAAAACGGGAGGGAAAATTAGGGAAGATGTACAGTAACCCGTGTTTTGACCCTGGTGTTATAAGTTTCTTTGGGCTTTAACCGGGTATGGGCTAGAATGGGTTAATAGTTTTATAATAAGAGTTTATGGATTGGATTTAGTGGATTATTTAATTTAGGCTTAAGGTTTATAAAAATACAATGATAATGGGCTGACCCGGCCTAGTAAAATGGGTACGGGTTGGCCCATTAAGGATGTACACGCCTTCTGCTTCGATTTCTCACGCTCATTCTAATCCCGTACTTGGTTTTGTCCGTTTTGCTTTGTTTTTTTGTCTACTTTTGACATATCCGTTACCTGCACAATGCATTTGATAAAACAAATGAATATAATGTATTTTTATGTCGTTTTCGTTCATTATTGGTCACTTTAGCTCGTTTGATTAGTTAAAAGGTATGTGTATTTAAGCACATACCAAACCCTATAAATATAAACCCTTTTCCCCCTTCTCTTTGTTTCTTGGCCAGTTGAACAAAGCAAAAGAGAAAAAAAAAGAAAAAAAGTTTTTTTTATTCAAGATCCAAGTGGTGATTTGTGTTAACTAATTAAAGGTTTTAGGTATGTTTTCTTAATCTTCTTTAATTCAAGCTTCTTTAAAAACTTATGTAACAATTTAATGATGGAGTTAGGGTTTTTATAAAATATGTAATTAAAGGATATTAGACTAATTAGAATTGATTAGGGATGAATTATAAGCGTTGAGTGTAATCGGTTAGGGTTAGATCGTGTTAATTTATGATTTAGGGTTTGATAGATTTTAGGGCTGTGTTCAACTGAAGTTATCTTAATGATAAAAACGTTTTTCTTTATGAATCTTATGTCCATTGATAAGTTCAGAGAATCTAGTTTCCAAAAAGTCCAGTCCCGAAATGTTTTGAGGTCGAGAAGTTAGTCAAATAATTTTCACAAGAAACGTTGTCAAAACAGTAAATTCGGGTCAGATTTGGGTCTGATTTCGGGGAGTAAAACACCTACTTAAAATTTAAAATAGGGTTAGCCAAAAATCAGAGGTCGTATTTTAGGTATCTATTAACTCCAGTTCGAAGTTCTAGCGTTAAAAAAATTTCTAAGTATTTTTAAGGACGTCAAACTTTTTGGTGTGCGTTCAGGTCCGAATCTGAGTACTTTGTAATGCTGAATTTTTATAAAATAGTTGCACGTAGTATTATTTTTTCTAAAAAATCGTAGTAGCTCACAACTCATTGGAGAGCTAGGAAATGTAAGGAGAACCATCAACTAGGTGTTTTAGTATTTTATTTGTGGTCATAAAGTGACTACAAATTTCTGCCAGAAACTGAAAAATTATGAATCTGTGAAAGTGTAAAGTTAAACGTTAATAAGGTTCATTTATAGGCGTATGGAAAATGATTGAGAGATGGCTTATTTAAAGGAAAGGATTATAAACTTAGTATAAGGTCTAGAAGACTATCATATGATTGTTACATTGGCTTGGGCATTAGCCTAACCGATTGTAACTTGTGTTTTTGTTATGTTTAGATTGTGTACAAGATTCTGTCAAGTAGCTGAGCATCAGGTGAGTTTTATAGTCCCATTTTACTATGTTTTCTTAGGATGGAAATGATGCAAAATGTGTTTTGAAACATTTAATTGCTGTGAATATGTGGTTTAATTGACGCATGGACTTTTATGTAGCTATTATATGTTATGTGCTAAATGTTATGAACGGGGGTAACGTTCCTACCCATTATTGGTTTCGCCCACTTTGTGGGTAGGTTTTTTTCGCCTACTTCATGTGGGTATGATATTATGTGGATACGGTACCAAGAGTCTTTGGATCGGGGATAACATTCCTATCCAAGACTGTAAGACGAACTTTGTGGTTTGGATCGGGGGACACGTTATGTCCTAATGGTGATTATTTAGACGAATGCATGTTAACATGTATAATAGTCAACTTAATTGTCCTGCCATGTTTTGTTTTTATTAATCACAGTAATTTATTTAAATCTTGAATTGGTGTCGTGAACCTATGACTCTCACCAACCATTGTGTTGACATTTTAAGCATCATTTTCAGGTGAGCGTTATAAAGGTGTTAAAGTTAATAAAAGTGGCTAGAGAGACCATTAAGCTGGCATTGGAAGTTCTCATTTGATTTCGTTTCATAATTGTTTGCATGAATTCTTGAATGATATTGATTTTTAATAGGTTTGCAAGACATTGTTTTTGTATTGATGAGACCCCTTTTCATTAATGCAAGATGTCGTTCCTTTGTTTTTGGTATTGTCATGACACATCATGTCGTTTATATATAGTTATGCATGTAGTGATTCTCTATTGTTGACACCATTGTGTTGTGATGATATCCATAAAGTTACGACTCGTGTTTCCGCCTTGGCAGTGTGTGACCGATTGGTATGAGAGCCTTTGGTTCTAGAGAACTAGGTGGTTTGGCCTAGACTATAACCTAGGAGACCCTCATATAGCTGTATTTTAGGGCCTAAGTGTTTAGTATTATAACTGTTATACTTTCCCCTAATTATATAGCTTTTATTATCTTATTTTGTCTAACTTTTATTTAGTTATTTTGTCTATTATTATCTAATATTAGTATATATTAATTCCTTACTATTTATAGCTATGTCTCCCTTATCCGTAAGAAGTTTTGTTGGGGAACCATTTTTCCAATTGGACTTAAGCGCTATAGAGATCCAAAAGTGGAGCCAATTGAGAGGGAGCCTCTTATGGAACTAAAGGAGATAGGGTAGTTGATCGCTTGTCGAATGCTCGTAGTAGGCATAGACCCGCGGAGTCGGGTGACTCTTGCGAAGGCAAAGTCAAACCCGAGCGAGGCCCATCATAAGTTTATTCCGTCTTTTACCTCGTTATGATGCTATTGATTATTTCTTTCGGATATTTCATATTTTGGAGGCGCTGTGAGACTTTCGTTCCTTTATGTCGTTTCGATTTTATCTTTATATAAGTAAGTATTTCTTTGATGGAGCATCCTTTCTGTGTTATATTGGAGTGGTTTAAGATGTGCAATGTGGTATATGTGCTTATATGTGCGTTACCATTGAGAAGTATAGTCTTGGAAGTAAGTATATGTATGAAAGGTTGCAATTATAATTATGGTGGCCAACATAATTATAAAGGCATCACACACGTAGACTTGTGACCATGATTGCATTGATCGGTGTTTGTTTGTTAGTTGGTAGTGTATGATGTTATATTATGTGCGGTTGTATTATGAATAGTTATGAAGTTAGTAAGTTTTCCTTCTATCTATCGCTTGTGGATACCCCGAATACCCGTTAATGCTATTATTACGATTATTGAGTTTGTTCGTCTGCTTGATTATTCGCTCGGATATATAACCCTCATTTTAGCATCCCTTGTTTGTACCATGACGGTATGGATGATCTAACTTTTCTATTCGGCGTCTTGATGAATATTGGTTGTTCGGATCTGCTTCTTTGGAAATTGGTACGCTCCATTGGTTCTTTCGTTGTATTGATTACTCGTATAAGTATCAAAATTTTCTTTTAAGCACTAATTGTTCCTAAAATATTAGTGCATATCATTACTCCGTTCTTTATATATCCTTTGGTTTTTGTAACATGTTGCGACATGTTAGTACCGACGTTTTTCTATGGTTTTTCTTTTGATCGTAAGTACGGATTAGTCTTTACGTTCTTCTTTTGGTTCGTAATGTCTTCGTATGAATTTCTCTTGTGCATGTTCGCTTCACTGTTAATCTGACTATATGGTTCATGGTACTTTCTTTCGCTTTCAAACAATGAAATTATGTTAGAGTCTTTACGGTATTTTACGATCTCTTTTGGTATTACAATGTCCTTGTTTGAGTAACATACTTTATATTAATGTCGAATTATGAAAACCTTTTGAAGTATATCTTGATGGTGTTTGGTGAAAACTATTTTGAAATGATTTTATGAATACAACACTTTTATGGAAATGTCTCTTTATTGTTTTTTTAAGAAACTATGTTTACAATAAATTTTGAAACAATATGATAATTGGTTGACTGACAAAACTATTTTTTAGATAATATTTATGAATAAGATATGATAATATTTTTTTTATGCTTGTTTTTGATAAATTTTATAATTATAAAAAGGATGTTTAAAGTAATTTATATGGGTAAGATGCGATACACTGTTAAATAACTGTCTCTGGATTTTATGACAACCATGATTAAAATAAAGTTTATAAAGATTATATTTAAGACGATTTAAAAAAAAGAATGATTTTTTTTACTAAAACAACTTCCTTTATTATTATAAATTGATTTAAAAAAACATTATTTAGTTGGTTCTTTCGAGTAAAGTCGGTTATTGGTATAAGAATCCTATCTTTTCATTTATCAATCTTGATATGTATTGTTATTCGTTATGTGTTTCTTTTATCGTGGTACGCTTGTTGATTCTTTCGTTTGCGTTTTCTATCGGTACATGTATTATATCCCTTCTTTTAAGGATTCTTGTGACATTTGATCCGCATCTATTTCCATATGTGAAATCCCTTAGATGTTTTCTATCCTTTGATTCGATAGTTCATAACCCTTAGGATTCGTTTGATATATGTTTTATTCGATCAAGTTACTCTGTGTGGGGAGCACTTGTGTTGTTCAAAAAGAAGGACGGTTCATTTCAAATGTGCATAGACTATTAAGAGTTGGACTAGCTGACCAACAAGAATCTCCTCAGGATCGACGACTTGTTCGACCAGTTACAAGGTTTGCGTTAAATTCTCTAGGATAGATCTTCGATCTGGTTATCATCAGTTAAGAGAGTGCATGAAGAAGATATTTCAAAGACTGCCTTTAGGATGCGGTATGGACATTTTGAGTTACAGTTATGCCTTTTGGATTAACCAATGCACCAACGGTTTTCATGGACTTGATGAACCGGGTGTGCAAGCCGTATTTAGACAAGTTCGTCATTACTTTTGTTGATGATATCTTGATCTACTCAAAGTCTAAGTGGGAACATGAGGCTCATTTAAAGTTAGTGTTGGAGCTGCTGAAGAAGGAGAAGTTGTTTGTCAAGTTTTCCAAGTGTGAACTCTGGCTACAAGAAGTTCATTTTCACAGACACGTGGTTAACAGTAATGGAATTCATGTGGACCCTAGTAAGATATAGGCAGTAAAGAATTAAAAAGTACCTAAGACGCCATCCAGGATACGATCATTCTTGGGATTGGCAGGTTACTACTGACGTTTCATAGTAAATTTTTCTAAGATTGCTAAACCCCTAACTTTACTGACTCAGAAGAATAAGAAGTAGGAGTGGGCCAAGGAATAAGAGGAAGCTTTTCAGACATTGAAGGGCAATATGTGAAATGCACCAATATTGTCATTACCTGATGGATCCAAAAAATTGTAGTTTACTGCGACGCGTTGAATCAAGGGTTAGGTTGTGTACTCATGCAAAGAGGTAACGTAGAGAACGCGACAGCAGAAATGCTGTGTGGCCTGGGCCAACTAATGGAAAGGAAGGAAGGTAGAGGTATGTATCTATTATGGGCTCCATTAATAGGTGATGTAAAGACATTAATGATGGACGAGGCTCATGCATCAAGATATTTGGTACATTCGGGAGCGAATAAGACGTACTATGACCTTAGAGATATGTATGGTGGCCATATACGGAGAAGGATATTGCTACGTATGTTAGCAAATGTTTAACTTGTTCCAAGGTAAAGGCAGAGCATCAAAGGCCTTCGGGTTCATTGCAACAGCCCGAGATACCCGAATGGAAGTGGGATAAGATCACTATGGATTTTATCACCAAGTTACATAAGACGAAGAGTGGGCATGATACGAATTGGGTAATAGTCGATAGACTGACTAAGGTATGCCCATTACATAGTAGTACGTGAAGATTTAAAATGGGGAATTTGGCAAGACTTTACACTAATGAGGTAGTAACAAGGCATGGAGTGCATGTGTCGATCATCTCAGATCGTGGTGAAAGATTTACTTCACGGCTTTGGTAGACATTGCAGAAGGCATTAAAAACACGGCTAAAACATGCGTGCGACTTATCATCCTCAAACGGACGGACAAAGTGAGCGTACCATTCAGATTTTAAAAGATATGTTGAGAGCATGCGTGATTGATTTTTTTATGGTAATTAGGATACTCATCTACCCTTAACTGAGTTTTCTATAATAATAGTTATCATTCGGGTGTTTGATGTGCTCTATTTGAAGCGTTGTATGGAAGGAAGTGTAGGTTACATGTTCTTTGGGCTGAAATTGGAGAAATTCGGTCGATTGGATCAGAATTGGTACAAGAGACAACAAATAAGGTGATGTTGATTAAAGAAAAGCTCAAAGCGGCTAGAGATTGCCAAAAGAGCTATGTTGGCAATATACGTAAACATTTAGAGTTGAAGTTGGTGATAAAGTGATGTTGGAAGTGTCGTATTGGAAAGATGTAGTGCATTTTGGAAAGAAAGAAATGTTAGCACCAAGATATGTGAGACCATTTGAGATCATTAAAGGGATCGGTTCTATGGCCTATTGATTAAGATTGTCTCAATAATTTAGTAGCGTATTTAATGTGTTTCAAATTTAAAGAGTATTTAGTGGATACAAATCTGCATGTGCATTTAGAAGAAATTAAGGTAGACAAAACTCTTCATTTTGCTGAAGAACCTGTTGAGATTATCGATCGTGAGGTTAAAAGTTTGAAGCGTAGTAGGATTTCGATAGTTAAGTCCATTAGAACTCGAAGCGAGGTCATGAGGATTTCATAAAAACTAAGTATCCACATTTGCTCGTTGAGCAAGCTATCGTTGGAAGTACTAAGTAAAATTGGACATAGGGTTACTTGCAGACTTTAGTGCACCCTTAAATGTTCTTATCTAGTTTGGTTAATGTTATATTTTGAATAAACTCGAAGTCGAGCCGATTCTTCAAAAACGTTGAGCTTTGTAACAACTCATAACTTAGTTCCAAGACAGTTCTTGTTTGATGAGTTGCGGGGTTAGGTTATGAATGACGTTGTTACACAACTTAAGGTTTTTGACGAGTTTCCTCAAAGACGGGCGATGTTCATATAGTTGGATGTTTATTTTTGCTTAGAGTTGTTATACTGCTATTTGTACCCTTGTATGGGCAGGCGAAGTTGTAAGCAGCGGGTTTCTGATTGTGAAAGTTAGATGAGATTCAAAGCGTGTCCCTAAGCTCACGTGAGAACGTGAGGACCATATGAAAGCTAAACATAACCTGATATTTTGTGGTGATGTAGTTAGAACCTAGTAGTTAAATCTCGGGACGAGATTTCCCTAAGGAGGAGATACTGTGACAACTGTGCTTTGAGCAGGTTAGTCAATCGTTAGTATTGATTTGAGTTTTATTATGTTTAAAGGTAATTTATTGATTTATATTTGAATTCTATGTGATTTGGTTATCAATTCTGTGAGCGTAGATCGTGCTCATTTTTGATTGATTTTATGGTTTAATGTGGGTATGTTCATTTGGTTCACATTTGTGACAATGAAATGATGGTAAATTTTATGTGTGTACTATATATATGTATATTATACGAATTAGATAATAGGTATTAGCGCGAGAATAAAACTTTAGGTTAGAAATTTTTTTGTTAGTAGATTTTAGTATATATAAGTTAGAAGAAATAAAGTATGAAAATGATTTTTTTGGTATTTTTAAATAGTTTCTATTTAGAAGGATGTCTAAATAAATAAGGAGGTTTTTATAAAAATATAAACAAAATTTAAAGGTATTTTTTTGGGGTAAATAAAAAAAAATATCAAAATAAAAAGGGGTTTTGTCGGAAATGCATCCGGTTATAAAGACGAAAAAAAAAAGGAAAAACCAATTTTAGTATAAATGGGATTCTAATTAGGTAATTATCTAAACTTCTTTCTTTTCAATAAAAATACAAATCTCATATCCCTTATATTTTTTTATATATCCGGTCGATCAAAGTAGGATTGAAACGAGCCACAACCTACGTCCTCCGACAGATTGATTTCTCACTCCTGTCTCGGTATGTTTCAGATCTTGTTTCAATAATCACTTGATATTTGTGCTCATTTAGCTCACCTCAATGTTTGAGGGGGAGCTCAAAACATTTTAAGTCCATTATAGATCAAAACCATACAAAAGTTGCATACTTTTGATCGGGGGAGAAAATGTGACTTAAAAATTATTGATAACAGTTTTTAATTGATCCATGGGTTGTACATAAATATGGATCCTCATGAATTCTCACATGTCTATCTAGTCGTTACTAGTGTGCTTGTGATGAATAGAGGCATGTTGATGTATAATTATTGGAGAAAATGCTAAGTCCTATCCTTGCATGTGCAAAACATCTTTCGAATATCGATGCACATGTATAGGGGGAGTAAAAGTGTTAATATACTCAACAATGTCAAGATACCAAAGCTTTTGTGTTATACACAAGTATCTTGATAATTCACAAAGAATCTTTTGTTTCATGATTGGGAAAGTGATCTTAAGGAATGCGAAGGAATGAGATGTTGTACCACCAGGGTATTCGTAGAATACTCATATACTTGTCTTCGGACAGTATCCACTAGTGAGAATGACTCGTCTTACAAATACTTGTATGAGTTTGATGAGAGCCATGAGGCACTTCATATCTTTCGAGATATCTTTCAAAACATCATCAGAGCATTCTGATTTAAACTTTTGTTGTGTCCTAAATAAATTTCATAAGCACATCGAATGTTTTTTCAAATCATTTTTTTCCATTGGCCTTCTACGGTACTTAATTGTATTAAGAAGTAAAACGCTGAACAAGGAATTATACGGTATAGTCAGCAGATAGTAACTGTACTGACTCACTCTTTACCATTCTATTAGTAGAAATACTCATAGTGTGTAAGTCTACGGACATCTGGTTTAGAGAACAGCAAGCATACGGGAATCTGGTACTTCGGTATTAGAGGACTTAAAGGCTTTGAGCTGGAAAACCTGTCAAGAAGGTTCTTTATTGAATCTATCTGATCACAGGTGTAGTATTCATAATGTATGGTAATCGACTCACCATGTTTCTAAAACAAAGAGTTGACTACTCCAGAGCAAACGGCTACTGGTAAAGAGATATCAAATCCGTTACTAGTTGATAGTTTGCTAAAAACTATATTGTTCATACTTAAAGAATCCGTTGAAAGACACATGCTCACACTCCAAGATTTGAAGAAATCAACAAAGTTGAGTTTACAAAGCTTCCGCACCTCTGAATCAATGTCTTCTTCAAATGTTAAAGTCATGAAGTCTAGAAGAAGAAAGATAATAAAAGCTTTCAGGATTACAACAAATATGAGCATGTCGGACCATAGTTCAGCATATGGCAAAATGAAGAAAATATCACATATAATTCAAGAAATCAGAGATCAAGATCAAGTTATCAAAACAAGTAATTCAAGTTCTAGAGATCAAGATCATGTTTCAAAGATTGGATTACTACTGAAGCACAAATACATCAAGTGAAGAACCCTAAAAGACTACGAGCTGAAGACACTGGCAGTATATGTTAGAACTCAAATTATTAGCGCTGCTGGATTCGAGGGAAAAGAATTGAAATCTACAATTAAGATGTGCATATCTCAAGCAACCTCTCCTAGGGGGAGATTGTTAGAAATAAAGAATTGAAGTCTAACAAAGAAGTTTCGGTCACTCGAAGTTAGACGACGTTTGATAGCTCGTTATTTAATGTATTGTAATGTAAACGGGCCGTTGAGCAAAAAGTCCGCAAAAGGCCCACAAAAGCCTACATAGGCCGGCCCCCCTTAGAGTATTTATACTCTTGTTTTTCTTTTTCTAGGGTAAGACATTCCATCATACACCAATACATTGTCAAGATTAGGTTTAGCCTCCTTTTATGTTTTGTCTCTCTTTTCATCAATAAAAGTCTTTAATTTCTTGCATCTTGATTCTACATATCATAATTAAGGTTGTGATTGAATGATCATGGAACCTACATCCATTCTAATTATACTAAACGCACCCTAGTCGGCTGATTCGCTAAACCAAACGCACCCTTGTGCGGATTCTGTCCAACCAAACGCGCCCTAATCTGCATAAACAAAACACCCCTTTTATGGTAAACTACTCACCCAAACACCCCTTTTATGTTTCTTGTTAAGCCAAACACACCCTTATGGTGTTTTCCGTTAAACCAAACACACCCTTGTGCGGTTCCTACTAAACCAAACGCACCCTTGTGCGATTTCTGCCTAACCAAACGCACCCTACTCGGCGTTAATAACCAGAAACAAACACCCTTTGTGGCTGTGACTACACTAAACGCACCCTATTGTTATTATGCACAACCAAACGCACCCAGTTGGTCCTTCGAACAAAACCAAACAAACGCACCCGCTGCGTGTTAATGAACAAAACCAACGCACCCTATTTGTGCAAATCAGGAACCCAACGCACCCTATTTATTTCTATATCAAACAAACGCACCCTTGGCTGAGAATGAAACCAACCGCACCCCTTGGTGCATATTTTAAAACCAAAAGCAGCCCTTGTTGCTGAACCACCAAGCGAACACCCTTTTTGGGTGGCTGCAACCCATCCCAACGCACCCTTGAGGTGGTTATGACCAAACCCGATGCACCCTTTTTGTGACATACTCAAACCGAACGCACCCCGGCTGGTGCAGAATCAAACACACCCTTTTGTGGTGCAAAACCCAACCCGACCACACCTCTTTTTGGGCCAACACCAAACACGACGCACCCTTTTGGTGGGGGTTTAAAACCACACGCACCCTAATGGGTCTGAGGTGGTAGGGATGACATGGTGAGGTGATGTGTGGCGGGGCAGCGGTGGCAGTGGTGTGGTGGTGGGGTGGAGACTGTGGTGGTGATGATAACGATGCGATGGTGATGATGATGATGGTAGTGGCGTCGGTGTTGTGGTGGCAACGCGTGGGTGTGGGGATCGGATAGATCGGGTGAAGATCTATCTTTTCGTATCATTTTTGTGGTTCGCCGGAAAACTCGCCGGAAAAGTTTTCTGGTGCCGGCGACGGCGCCGGCGGTGGCTGGCCGAAAATGGGGAAGAGAGCATTTGATATATGTGTGTGTGTAATTAAAATGAAAATGAGATTATTTGTTATAAGTTTTATTTATATTTAAAAGTTATAAAAATAAAATGGCAAGTCAAAATAGATGAAGGTAAATTTTATAAATATTTCCCAGGGACCAAAAGTGTAAACTTTGGTAAATAATTGTTCGGGACTCGTTTGAACTACTTAACGGATGTTTCAAAACACGAAACTTGCGTCATTGCGTTCCAAAAAAAATTTCCCATAAAAACGAGTATTCACTCGACTAATTTTCGTAAACGTTTTATAAAATTTATTTAAAACGTTAATTATTTATTTGTATATTTCCGATTAACTTTGTCCGTAAAATGATCTTTTACTCGAATATTTGCGTCTTCAACAAACGTTACTGAATAAAATGATGACTAATTTATTGTTATTTAATAAAAAATGTTAATTAAATATAATTTAATTATTTTCTTGTTTCGAAAATCTTGCGAGGGCATTTCAGTCACTTTCTGATTGTTTTCGGGTCTCGGTCAAATCTGAAAAGTTGTCAGGAATGTCGTTTTACATCAAATTGCTTTAGAGTCCGAATAATGAAAACGCGATTTAGCTGCTCGTTTTTGATAAATCAACTTAGGAATAACATATATCTCCTTTAAATATGTTCAAAAAAATTACCGGTTACGCGGTAATCGCTTTTTATGTGACCATAAAAGATCGAAAGTCAAAAAGTCAAGTCAGGCCCAAAAAGTCAAATGGTAAACTAGTCATTTAAAATTCCGAAAATTGCCCGATGTTACACCTTATTTAGAAGACTGCAACATCGGTTGTGAGCCGGCAAGATGCAGTAAACTTTTGTTAGCCTACAGTTTTTATTATTATTATTACCTCTTTTTTTTACACTTTATATTACCATGATATAGAGAAAAATTCTTTTTAGAAAATTTATGTATAAATTTGAACTAAAATTATTGATATCGACTTTACTTCAAAAATTGTTGATTTAAGTTTAATTTTCGAAGAGAGCACGTATTATTAGTCCGGTTAGAAGCTTATGGGAGAGAAAAGCCACAAACTGCACTAATGAGCTCTTAAGATTTTTAACTAATCCTTGTTTAGCATCTAACTCATAATTAACTTGATCATTTCTCGTTTTTCGCAAATTTAAAATCTTTAATAAAAAGATCTGCGAATGCTTAGTCTAAAAGTTAAGGGACAAGCTAGAGCTCAACACGCTCGATCGAGTCAAAATTTATTCTTATTCTACCCAGCAGGAAAGTCAACATTGTGATAAAACACTTATTTTATTTTTGAAAATTTTTAATTTTTTTTAATTTTTTTGGTATTTTGGTGGTAAAAACGCGATTTACGTAAAAACCACGACAGCAGGCACAATCAAATCGATAGATCCCACCCATACTAGAATTGAACATTGTCCTCAATGTTTTAAAAAGGGTCTCTTACGTAAATCTAAAGCCGTTTATTAAGTGTGCACAAAGATAAACGTTAGTCGATAAGATTGGATATTGGATTCCTATAATAAAGCTGAGGATGTTGAAGCTCTAGTAAACGAAGGACAAAACCACGAGCACGAGAGGCTTCATAATCGGGGGCAATCCCGTACATACAACAAAAACCACAAAACACAAGAAAGGTAGAGGCAAGCCTCCTCACAACACACTTATTCATTAATAAAACGATAAGGATAAGCATGGGTTGCCACCCACGAAGCGCTTATTTTTGTTAACCGAGTCTTGAGCCTGACTCGATCCCCCATACTTGAGCAGGTCAAGGAGGATAAAAATGGAGAAACGGGACATCCAAGATAGGAATGTGATCGTGCCGGATTCACACCGTAAATATATATAATATATAATAAAATATAAAATATATAAAGAAGTGTAAAAACCACGGGGCCATATGAAAATACTTGGGGAACGGTGAATGGCTCAATCCAAGGGTCTTAAGACTTGCCTGAAGAAAACCTTTAATCGAGTATCTAATGCTGGAGGACTCGATCTCCAACGTTGAAAACGCTGTGGTACTTGACTTGGAGTCATGGATCCCTTGTGTCTTCTTTGTAGATCAAAGAGTTCTCATAGGGATTGATCACGAGTTCATTTATTCATTTATTTGAAACTTTTGGTGATCACCCGCAAGGTAACAAGTCATAATTGAATTGCTTTAAGGCCATAGGCTATGCTCGGAGCATGACGGTTAGATGACAAGCTTTCATACACCAACTTATAGGAGTGCACCGTAGGAGTGTCTTAATACTGCGGTACGGTATAGGGCCCACAGGCGTCATCCAATCTGATCGGGGGCAATCTAATTCAAAACGGTGAGGTCCCATTGGGGGCAACTAAAATTGGTGCTTCGGTCAATTTCTTCTTAAGTGTATTAAATGCTTCGATACACTCTTTAGAGAAGAAGAAAGGGGTATCTTTTTCCAAAAGATGGGTCATTGGCCTGGAGATCTTAGAAAAATCTTAAATAAATCGACGATAAAAAACCGGCATGACTAAAAACTTCCGAATGCTTTAACGGAAGGTCGGATGAGGGAGTTTTTAGATAATTAACATCAACTTTAGCTTTGGTCGACCTCAATCCTGGACTTTTAAATTTTATGTCCATGATCATTATCTTCTTTAAACCATGAAATGGCATTTTTCCAATTTAGAAACAAGATTGGTGTCTCTTGCACCGTTTTTAAGCATTTGTCCTAAAGGGGGAGAGGCATGAGGAGAAAGAATCCCGTAAGACCGAGAACTCATCCTTGAAGACCTATCCATGTTCATGGATCATGTAGTGGAAAAATGTGCCTTCATGCAACATTTGGGAATTGTGCCCGGAGCTTTACATAGACAAGAGGTAAGCGTTCGGTAAGCAAAAAGTTCCATAAGGGCAAGTGAAGGTGGTCTTCTCTTGGTCCTTCGGGTCAATTGGAATTTGAAAGTAACCCGAGAAACCATCTAGAAAACAATAGTATTCGTTTCCCGCGAGTCTTTCGAGCATTTGGTCCATAAACGGTAATGGGAAATGTTCCTGTTACGGGGTTGGCATCTTTTAACTTGAGGTAGCGATGATTACACGCCATCCGTAAGTTAATCGACTTGGTATCAATTTCATATATCTTCATTTTCATTACGTTTATACAACCTTTTTGGGACTCACAATGACGGGGCTATATCCCACGGGCTTGGAGATGGGATTAAATTTATTCGGCTTCAATAAGTTTTGATAACTCTTTCTTGATAACCTCATGAATTTAGGTTACCTTCTTTAAAGTTGGACCGTGGTTTAAACATTTATCTTTCCATCAAATCTTATGAGTACAAAACCTCAGATCTATCCCTTAATATCCGAAATCTTCCAAGCTATGGCACGCTTATGTGATCTAAGAACTTCAAGAAGTGCAGGTTCTTGTCCTCATTCTTTTAGTCTTTAGAGATTATGACGGGTAATTTATCGGTACCCTCCAAAACCACATACTCAATATGAGTGGTAAGTCTTACAGCTCAAGTAGGGAGTTCATCACCAGAGATTCAACGGTATTAAGTTTCCTTAAATTTTTGTTCTTCCGGAGAGGGGGTGGAAATGGGTCAGAATTAAGCAATCTTTCAAGGGTGAGAAGGTCTTCTTTTGGATCGAAGTCGGCATCATCAATTCCCGGTGGAATTGATTTGCTAGTAAGACAAGCTTCGATCTCTTCCAAAATGAAGTCACCTCCCTCAAAAGGAGTGAGAGAGGGGGGAGAAGTAGAAAGGATTGGTTCCAAAGTTGGGGTGGGATTGCCACTCTTGGAAATGTTCGAAAATCCAAGTACTTCTTGAGCATACTCCTCACAAGCTACATCAATAACATCGACTCGGTTAACCGATTCAATAGTATTGTAGAGAATGTCTTAGTAACTCCAAATTTGAGTGTTATGGATTGGGGTCATCATGTTCGTATAGGGTCTTTGTTCACCGTGTGGAACATCAATCAAAGATCATGCCATCTCAGAAGGGTCTACCCGTGAATAAAGAAACCCGGGAATGCGGTAATATAATCAATGACTACGAAGTCGGCCGGAAAGAAAAATGTTCCAACTTTTACGAAAACATCTTCAGCAATGCCAGTAGGAGTAGAAATCGTTCAGTCGGCAAGTTCAAGTATCATTCGGGACTTGGTCGAATCCAGGAGATTTAGGTTTTCCCATATGGAAAGAGGCATTAGGTTGATGCTTACACCGAGATCGGCCAAGGTATAAGCATTATCCATCTCCGGAAAATACAGGTTATAAGAAAATCTACCGGTCTCCAAGTTTTTCGAGAAGAATTTTTGAGGATTATCGCCGGAGCAAATTTTCATTCACGGCGTCTTCTTGATTAAGTCAATTATCTTATCTTTGTTATTAAGAATCTTCCTAAACATTGGTGCAAATTTTGGCATGTGTAGGAGAGCATCCGTGAAGCTTAGCTCGAAGTGGAGATTCCGAAAAATCTCCATAAATTTTCAATGCTATAGGATCATCTTTTTCCACGGAGCGTTCTCTTGTTAATCCTTGAAGAGTTTTGGTATGGTCGTTTAGCCTTTGGAGCAACAACGGGCTCATTAATTGAAGTTGAGTTTGGGCACCAGATGTTTGGAAGTTTTCGGTGACGGTTGCACCGTATTTCTTTGTCTCTCGAGGTTCGTGTTCCACCACACTTAGGAAGAGAAGAAGGCGGAGGTGGAACTTGAGGCCCATCATAAGAAACACCACTTCGGGTAGTGATTGCTTTCAAGTCACTTCTCGGGTTAGCAACGGTGTTGCTAGGAAGAGAACCCGAGCCCGAAGTAGAGGCAAGGTACTTTGGTATTCTTGAATTTGGTAGCATGTCCGTTTTTGGTCATTTGGCTTTGCATATTTTTCATAACCGCATCAATTAGCTTTTGATATTGTAGTTTTTTTTTTTACTGTAGTTTTGAAAATCATCTTTGTCACCTTGTGTTTGAGGAGCGGAGCTTGGTAAAGCCTGTGCTTGGTAAGAGTGGGGTTGATAAATTGAACTTGGTTGTAAGTATTTCCAGTTTTGATTGTAACGGTTTTTGATTATTTCTTTGATTCATTTTGATTTTTTGATTGTTTTGATCGGAGGAAAACCGGGACGTTCGAATTTTGATTGCAATCATCGGGGGACGATAACGGTATTTTCTTTGGTTGTGTTAAACGCGGAGCTTGTGAAAACGTATTCTTGAAATTGTCACGTTAAAGTTTCCTATCGGTGGCGGATCAATTTATGGTAAGGAATGAGCCACCCGCAAGTTACACACTTTCCTCGACCGCATTTGCTTTTATGGTATCGGGAGCTTGGGATTGGTTTTTCTTATCGAGAAGCAAGGCTTTCACCATCTCTTTAAGTTTGGCAACATCGGGTGAAACACCGGGGGTAGAAGAGCTCGTACTCACTTTGGCAACAATCGCTTTGCTTCGTGAATGAGAATTTGGATTTGCTCTCGATGATGATACTGAAGCAATCCTCGAGCATTTTGTCCAAAAAATTACCACCCGCGGCGGAATTCAAAGAATCTTGATCATTAGAGTTCAAAGCATTGTAGAAAGTATCGAGTTGATGTAATTCCAAGAAACCATGATGTGGGCATGCATAAAGGAGATCCTTGAATCGGTCCTATGCCTTCACTAAAGATTCATCAAAATGTTTTTGGAAATTGGTTGTTGATTTTATTTCGAAGTTTGTTGTTTTTGAGGAGAGGGAAAAATTTGGTTAATCAACTTGAAACAAGATCCATCCCCAGTAAGAAATCGCGAGGGGGTCTTTTTCTTCGAGCCAAATCGGGCGGCCCACCTTCGACTGTGAAAATAGACAAATGATAATGCTTATTCTTTTTTTTTTTGACGTATTCGGAACGTTTGGGAACTTAACGTAGATTGATCTTGTTGAATATCGAATGTGAGCATGAGGATCTTCTTTATCATATCCGAAAAATGGTTTTATTATGTACAAGAGTGAGCAAACCATGTTTAAGCTCAAAGTTGTCCGACTGGTGATCGCAGGGGGAACATCGATATGCATTCTCGTAAAACCCTCGTGGGTGATTGGAGCAATTATGCCATGTACGTTGAATCTCGGCCATTGTAATAGGGAGGAGCTTGATTTTCAATAGGTTCTTCAAGATTAAATGGTTTAATATTCGGTGGGACTTGTTGTTGAGGACGGTTACGGGTTTGAGAACGAGTGCGCATGCACTAATTATGAATAAAACACAATATTTTTGGTAATCGGAAGTTAAAAGTCCACGGTAGCTCTTTAAATTACGCACAAGAGAGCGGAAGGAATTTAGCTACCATGAAGCATTTAAAAGCGTTCTTCCTTTTTGGGCGATGTTCTTTGGATCAAGCCCTCCTTATACCCCCCTTATAGTTTGTATAGCAAAAATATTCAAAGGTGAGCCGTTTAAACAAAATGACAACACGATTTGTTTTGTTGTTTTTTTAATTTTTTTGGATTTTATTAAATATTTTAGGAAAAGTATTTGAGTTTTTTGAAATTTTATTATTGGGTTATATAATAAAAAATATTCACAATATAAGCAAAAACTTCACGGGGAAGGGTCTTCAAACACAATAAACATCAATTCGATTTTCGTCTCACAACCTCCCCGGCAGCAGCGCCAAAAATTGATCACAATCCTTTAGTATATATAAATATAATATAATAAATATATAATATAGATCTATAATAGGATAATATCAATAATAGAGAGAGATAAGTATTCCGTGAGGCTTTTAATAGATTTTTACTTTTATCCAAAGTAAATCTCTAAAAAACCTTTCCGGGTCGTGTCCCGACGAGGCGTGAATTTGAAAATCAAGGTAACGTTTGTGGAACAATGCTTGAATATCAAAAATTGGGTTTGGTTTTCTGTTTCCACAATTAAAATGAAAAAACAAGTAAAGGCCCGCTAAAAACGAAAACAATTAATGATTTAAACTTAAAAACGATAACGAGAATCAAAACCTGTTCTTTAAAAACCCAAATTCTAAAATTTTAACCCTACAAATGAAATTTTTTTTATAAATCCTAAATGGTAAAAGAAAATTTAAAAAAATGAATGATATTTTTTTGACTTTTATATTATTTATTATGAATTAAAAACGGATTTAATCTAAAAAATTAATAAAAAATACTAAACTAATTTGGAAAATTCTGAAAAATTTGTGAAAAGTACTTTGCACTATGCTAAACCTAAGAAAAATAAAACGGGTGAAACAGCTTATGTAAATAAGTTGTTAATAAGCTAATTAAGTCTGATAAGCTAAATGGACTAAAAGTGGTTAAAACAAAAAAGGTGTGGAGTTATAATGCAAAAGACCCAAGGGCAGGATGGATGTGTGTGGTGGTGTTAAAATCATTGGTTGAGAGTGGTTGAGGTCTTGGGTTCGAGCCTTGGCTCAACCTTAGCTTCTCACTTTCCCAATGATTTTTATTTGCAAAAAATTTTTTGCACAAACTTAAAGACCACCCCCAAAAAAAAAAAAGAAAAAAATTTAAGGAAAATTTTGTAACTAAGACTTTTTCTAAAACTCACAAAAAAGCTAGATTAAGCTAGCTTTAAGCTGACAGATATACTAAACTAACTAATTTGACAAATAAGCAAAACTGTTTTAGATTTAAGACTCAAATAAGCAAATGAAAAAGAAAATAATTTGACCACTAACAACTACCAAGATAAAATAAGCAAATGTGAGAAGGATTTTACTAACAAAATGAGCTTAAAGGTTTTTAAAAGCTAAATTTGAAAATGGTTTAAACTCACATATTTAAAAGACAAATGGTGAACTTTGAGCTTAACTTTAGACCTAATAAGCACATTGAAATAAGTTGCAAACTCAAAACAGATTTAGATTGGCTTCCAATGAACACATAAAAATAACTTTTAGGAAATTTGAACTACAAATTAGCTAGAAAAATGACTTGAAAAGGTGACAAGAGAAACATCACATTTTGAATTTTTTTGGATTTTTGTAACTTGAAAAATTGCAAAGTTCAGCCCTAATTTTAAGCTAGTAAAAGATACTGCAAAGACTCAAAAGCTAAAAACAGATAAAGCTATATGTACTAAGAGCTTAAATACTAAAAATTAGACCATAAAACAGACTACAACTAACTTAATTTAGCTATTGAAAACTAGACTTTAGCTTTGAAAATAGGAGTTTATAGGTATGACAGATTTGGACTAAAATTCAAATGGCAATTGCATACTTACATCTAACTCATTAAACTGCATAAAAGAACCTAAAACAAGCATTAAACTAACAACAAACAACAATCAAATCAAATAAGCTGGTATATAAAACTATGACACTACAGATTCTTAGAAAATATAGCTAAACCCTTAAAACCAAATTGTAAATCTTAAAAACTTATGAAAACAGATTATAAAACCTAAATCTAGCTAAACAAAGACGGATTAAGAGCCAAAACAAGCTCAAGTAGTGCTAACCATAGTTACCACTGCTTGTGCCAAACACCCCTTTAAAGATTGGTTTTGCGTCTTTTAAACTCTGAAAGACTTAATTAAGCTGAAATTTCTAACAACAGACATAGTATTAAGTAAAAGAAGAACAATTCAGCATAAACTAATAAGGAATATGCACAAATAAGCCGAATAATAAACTAAAAGTATTAAGCTAAAATTAAGTGAAAATCACTAAAGGTTTTAACTCAACACTTAAACAAAGATGATTTAAACTACAAGAGAGCATAAATAGCATTAAACATCAATAACAAGCATACATAAGCTATAATAAGCAGAAAATAAGCAGAGATAAGCAAAATGCATAAAATAAGCTTGAAATTAATATGGAACTCACAAGTTGTCCTTAGCTTTTGGTTAAGATTCTTAGCACCCAAAACAAGTTTCTAACATATCCTAATGCTTACCAATAAGCTCTAAACCACCATAAGCCATCCAGTATTGCTTCTTAAACCCCCAATAAGCCAAAAATAGCAACTCCTTTTTGCTTTGATACTTTCTGAGTGAACTTTTTAGTAAGTGAGCTTACACTTATAAGCTATTAAACAGCTTATAAGTGTAAGCTTATAGCTTAAGAAAGGTTTGCAGACTCAAAAATGACTTATAAAGAGAGCGTATGAAAGTAACTTGTGAACAAATAAAAGCTTAAGTGCATAAAGAAGTTAATAGAACAGATTTGCATAAAACCATAAAACTTGAAATTTCATTAAACATAAAAGGATTACAAAGCTTGAAAGTTTAAATGACAGAATTTAAAAACTTAAAACATAAATTTTTAAAAAAAGTAAATTACGCTACTTGGTATGTGCTTAATTACTCATACCTTTTTCCTTTAAAAACGAGCTAAAATAACCAAAAACGGACTTAAAATGCCAAATATACGCTTGTTTTGCTAATTGTGTTGTGCAGGAACGGATAACTAAGAAAAGGACGAAAAATGAAGCCAAAACAACAAAACCGGGCTCGGAATGGAAAAGCATAAAAAGACAAAGTCAAAGTCCAAGCCCAAGTGTAGAAAAGTCAACCTAAGTCAACCCCGACAAACCCAACCAAAAGTACAGAAAAAACAAGTTTTAAGGACTAAATTGTTAAACTCCCTAAACATAATTTAAAGAGAAAAAGAAGAAAAGAAGCCAAGGCCAAACTGCCAATATGGAAAGTTAAAACTACAAGGGCAAACGGCAAGGTCCCTAAACAATAACTATTAAGGACGATGGTGGCAAAAGGGTTATATAACCCTTGGGGGCTGAAGCTGCCAAGTTCCCAAACTTTGCATTAACCAAGGACCAACCTTGCAACACTCCTTATAACCATGAAGGACCAAAGTTGCCAAACCCACAAACCTTTCCCTATCACCCATAACTCTTTTTTATAACCAGTTTTCCCGCCCTTTTCCCCCCAACATAACTCACGGGTTAACCACCCCGTTTTTACCTCGTAAACCTTCAATTCCACCATGGATAAACCTCCCCCCTCCTCTCCACTCTCTTTCCCACCTAAAAAGAGGCTTTGCCATGTTGGCAATCCAAATTCCCCCCACATTCGATCAAGGGTTCGGATCAAAGGTTTGGGTACCAAGGCAAAAAGGAAGGGTCAGGATTGTTTGTTTACCACACTCTCACAACAAACACACCCAATTCTGTGTCTACAAGGAAACACAACAAGAAGAAAGAAGGAAAAAAGAAAAAAAGAAGTGAACCCTGGCTCATTTTTCTTCTATTTAAGCTTTGTAAGCCCATTGTGGCACATATGTAGTTTTTAGTTGTTTAAAAAAGTTTTAAGTGTATTATGTTTTCAGTTTCATGTACTTGTCCTTCACCTTTGTTTAATGAAAATTCAGTAAGTTTTTTTTATAATTTGTACTAATTACAATTGCTTTCTTAAAATCTTAAAGCTCCTCAAAATAAGCTTTTTCATAACCTTTTCAACATTTTTATACAAGACATAGAGAAATTCAAAAGGCAAAGTCAACTAGTATGATAAAAGCTATGATTGAATGGGCACAATTGGGATGGCTTATTGAGTTTTGCTTAGTCATAAAGCCTATTATAAGCTTGGGTAGGAATTAGAGCATATTAGGTTTCCAAGAACCCCTGTTATGAGCAAGGTTTAAAGTACAAATCACCTTGTTAAATTTTGCTTATTACAGTATCATAGCTTATTTTTTTAGCTATTACTGTTTTTTGTGCTTATAGTGTTTATTAATGTCCAAATATGCCTTCTAGTCATTTCATTTCATGTTTATGCAATTTTATTAAAAACTGTCTAAAGTGCTTATTTCTGTCCTAGCTTATTTTCCATTTTTAAGTGCTTATTTGTCTTGCTTTTTATCTTTTTATAGTCCTAAATTGCATAAGTAGTATTAGTGTTTTAAAATTTTTAGTTTAACTTAGTTTTTATAAGTTTTAAAATCACTTTTCAAAAATTAAGGGAGTGTTTGGGTCAACACTAAAAACGGGTCAAAATGGTTTTTGGTATGATGTGGAGGTATTCGTATATTTAGCCATAAGTATTAAGCTAGTTAAGCTGTTTTAAAAGTTTTAAGTTTGAAAAAATTGTTTTTCAAAGTTTTCTTAAGTCACTTTTCAAGCTGTGGTTTTAAAAAAGGCTACAAGAGCTTATTTCATAAGCTCTTGTAATCTTAAGTTTTAGTGTCAAAAAAAGAGTCTTTTTTGTGTCTAAAACAAGCTGTCAAAACCACTTAGTGTCATTTGACTTGTTAAGTCAAAACCACCAAGGTTTTTAAGTGTCATTTTTTTAAATCTAAAAGCCCATTTTCACTCTGTAATAAAGCAGCAGGATAATTGTTTTTTAGTTTCTCAAAATTTGTCCACAAGTCCATATTATTGATGCTCATTCAATCTGTTTAGCTTAGTTTTGTTAAGAGAGCTTATTTGACAGCTTAAAATAAGCATCAAAATAACCCTTGATTAGCATTAATTCTCCCCTGAGCTAGGGGTGATTTTTATAAGGACCCATATGTTTAGCTTTTATAGTATATTCAAAGCCTTACCTTTGGCTATTATTCCGAGAGCCCATAAGCCTCCTTAATAAGCCCCTCCAAAATCTCAGCCCTTGAAACGTTCTCTATTAGTAGCTTATTCATAAGCTATAAATGCCCTTGAACCTGTTTTACCTAGCTTTAGTGTAGGAATTGCTTGCTTTCCATTCTTTGGCTTATTCAGCTTATTAACCAAAGCTAAATTTGAGTAACCTAATAGGCTTATTTTGATAGATTGTTTTAGATTGTTGTGCTTATTTCCCCTTTTACTTCTTATTTAAGATAAACATGTTAAGCCTTTCAACTTTTTAGCTAGTTTAAGTTTCTAGTCACTTATCTAAGCTCTCCTTTAGACTTTCTGTCAATATAAGCTCTTTAAGCTTATTTTAGTTTTTAACCCTTTAGTGCTTATTTAGGCTAGCTTAGGAATTCTTTTAGCTTATTTTTCCAAGTTTAGCTTATTTGTCCCAAGTGTCCCAATGACTTAGCCAATTTTTGCCCTTAAGCTTATTTTAAGCATTCTGTCGTTTTAAAAGCTGTTTTAAAGCTTATTTATAGCTTTTCAGAAAAAGTTGTAGTTAGAAGTTGAAGCCCCACGAGCGTAACAACTTGTTTTTCAAAGTTTTCCAAAAAAAGAAACAAAAAAAAAAAAGAAAGGAGACAAGGGGTTACCCGGGTGAGCAAGACTCGAACCCGGGTCTCTACCCTCGTACACCTTTCTTTATAACACACACATACCGCTGCGCCCTTGGGACTTTTCTGTCATAGTCCCAAGGGCTTTGGTATTTAAGGTGGTTTTGGGTTTATAAGCCTATAAGCTGTTAACAGCTTATTACGGGCTTATTAATAAGCCAACTTTTTGTTTCTTATTTTTCGTAGGATTATTATAGTATCTAGTATTTTTAGTAAAATTTTCAGAATTTTTCAAAGTCATTTAGTATTTTTTACAATTTAATTTCGTTAAAAGTTTAAAAAATTCATAAAAAATACAAAAATTATCAAAAAAATATTTTTCTTTTTTTAGAAAATTTTCTTTAGTCATATAGTTTGTAGGAAAAATATAAAACTTTTCGTAGGGTCATTTTTGTAACTTTTTGCTTTTTAAAGAACGGTTCCGGGTGCGGTTTTTGTCTTGACTCGTTTTTGGGTCAAACGAACTCCGTTTTCAGTCTAGTCTTTTTCATTCTTCGTTATTTGCACCCTATAGTGAGTATAGAAGCCAAAAATTTCTTCGTAGGGGTTAATTTTGAAGAATTTAGGTTTTATCCTCCCTTAGTTCGGGCCCGTGCTCTCGTTAACAAGTTTTCAAGTTAAATTTCTAACGATCGTTTATTTTATTGTTGCATCATTAGTCCTTTATAGAATTTTGTTGAGATTTTTTATTTTTTGATTAAAAAATTTAATTTCGAAAAAAATTTAACCAAAATTTTTTTAAAAAAATTAATTTCGAAAAAAATTTAATTTTGAAAAAAGTTTTTTAAAAATTATAACCAAAATTTTTTTTTAAAAAAAAATTAATTTTTAAAAAAAAATTTAGAATTTTTTTCAAAATTAAATTTTTTTTCTAAATGCTTGGTTAAATTTTTTTTCGAAATTAAAATTTTTTTTAAAAAAAATTTGGTTAAATTTAAAAAAAAAAATTTCGAAATTAAATTTTTTTCGAAAAATTTCGAAATTAATTTCTAAAAAATTAAAAAAAAAATTAATTTCGAAAATTTTTTTTTTAAAAATTTAACCAAATTTTTTTTTAAAAAAAATTTTAATTTCGAAAAAAATTTTAATTTAAAAAAAAATTTAACCAAGCATTTAAAAAAAAAATTAATTTAGAAAAAAAAATAATTTCGAAAAAAAATTTAATTTTGAAAAAAAAAAATTTTCGTTATAATTTTTAAATTTTTTTTTTCAAAATTAAAATTTTTTTTTAAAATTTTGGTTAAATTTTTTTTCAAAATTAAAATTTTTAATCAAAAAATAATAAATCTCAACAAAATCCTATAAAGGACTAATGATGCAACAATAAAATAAACGATCGTTAGAAATTTAACTTGAAAACTTGTTAATTGCCTAACATTGCAACCAAAAACAAGATGGATACCTTAAATTGAGAATAAAAAAGATGGGTACCTTTAATTGACATTGGACCTAAGATAAGTACCTTTTTATGCGATTTGCCCTTTCTTTTTATATTTCTATTTTGTGCATGCGCACTCGTTCTCAAGCCCGTAGACGTCGACAACCACAAGTCCGACAAACTTCTGTTGAATCATCTAATCTTGAGAAACCTGATAATCCTCCCATAATTACGATGGCTGATAATCGTACTATGGCGCAACTGCGCGAAGCACCGACCGAGGGTTACGAGGATGCGATAGTTATTCCGGAAATCACGCAAATAACTTTGAGATCAAGCATGGTCTACTGAATCTTGTCCAAAACAAGCAATTTTTTGGAAATGATAAAGAAGACCCACATGCTC
>BQNB010005538.1:91372-101749 GCA_026074375.1 Tanacetum coccineum
GATCCCTTTAGTAAGAAGTTAATCTGATCTTCGAGCTCAAAAAGTCTTCGGTCAGGTGTTTTTGTGGTGCTTTGAGGTGCAGAAATAGCTTTGACCGGTTTGACAAATTCTTTTGTGTCATTCTAGCCCTTATGCCATGGTCATAGAGGGCAAGGTTCTCAATGATTTCCCAAGATTCGTCGGGGTTCTTATTGTGGATTTTTCCATCGGTGAAGCGGTCAATCTTGCACTTAAGATGAAACAAGACATGATCATAAAAAATTTGGATTTGAAGCCAACGATCGATACCATGATGAGAGACTTTTTGTAGTAAGTCCTTGAAACGAGTCCATGCTTCAGATAGAGATTCTCCATGATGTTATTGGAACATCAGGATATCATTGCGAAGTTTTGCGGTCCTTCTCGGTGGAAAACATTGAGCAAGGAAATGAGTATTAAGATCCTCCTATGTGGTGATGGATCCTGCTGGAAGATGTTCAAGCTAGTTGCTAGCTTAATCTTGAAGGGAAAATTAAAATAAACGCAGGCGCGTTCTTTCCCTGTTTTCTCTGTCAAGGTCAAGTGAGTCCACAAGTTTTAAGAAAACCTTAAGGTGTTGGTTTGGATCCTCAGACCGAAGTCCGTGGAATGAGCATCCGTTTTGCACCAACCAGATGGTGTCGGATCGAAAAGGTACCACATTGTTCCCTACGGGGAGCTCAATGGTGTTCTTGTAGCCTTCGTGTCTAGGTTTGGAGTAATCTCCAAGAGTATGGATAGGATTCGCGTCTCTTATGGTGGTTGACGAGAATGGATTACAAAATAGATAACATAAAGAAAAGATAGACTACGAGAAAGCTAATATACTTAATTAAAATTCTCACATAAAAGGATTTAAGCGAGTAGAACTAAGTTAAACTATGATCGAAACCTAACTATTCCTCACGCAACGGAGCCAAAAACTTGATGTGGAGGTCGTATAGGACTTCAAAAAGAAGTTTTACAACTCCCTAGGAAGTGTACCTAATCGTTGCATTGTAGTATAGGCAAGACTCGAGGGTTGTTATCGTTCTCTAAGGGAATAGATTGGGAAGACTTGATCACGGTCTAACAAAATTCTAGGGGTTGAGAGAAGATTCTTTTTGTATTTTTATATTTATAGGAAAGCAGGTAAATAAATGGTTTGAGATGTTGGTTTGATTAAATAATAATTAAACTAATTAATATCTAAACTACTGGTGATAACTTTATGATAAACAAATTTATTTACCTAATCATGCACTACTTCTCAGATTGCTTCTCCTAGATCTGTTGCTTTGTCACACTTGTGATGATCTGTGTAAGTATTTCCTAGGTCATGAACGGATTACACGAAACCACCGTCTATTTAATATTCCATTAAGGCAACGCACAAGTAAGGTAGTATGAAGACTATTACAAGGCACCTGAGAGTATATTAAATGCATGTGAAATATCTTAAGAGGGATCAACCATATAATGGGTAAGGTAGTATGAAGATTATTTGTTACCAATGGTATCCTTTCTACACACTCGCGTTTCCCTAGACATGTCAAAAATGATACAGACAAAAGCTGGTTTTCTAAAGCCTAATGCGCACATTCATCAACAAGAAGAAACATCAAAAGTATCTACAACCTAAGTTTCATGCAATCATAGATAAATACAAATGAGGGTTTAGCCTCACATGTTATAAAGAAAGCAAGAAGATAAATCAATCAAACAACACTTAAACATATTAAATGATTAATGATAAATTACCTTACATGATTAAAACATGGATTCAAGGTAGTACAATAGGGTTTTGAGGCCCAAAAAACGACCTACAAAGCTGCTAGAATGACTAGGGTTCATCTCCCTAGGTTTATACAAAGTTACATACTTAAAACCCTAAAAATGGCTTTATATTTGTAGAGAAATCGACGCGACGGCGTCGATTAGAAATCCTGACACCGTCGCTACGTAGACGATTCTAGATCCTCTTTAAGTCGGCCACGTCCTGACGCAGTCGCGAAATTCCTGACGCCGTCACTAAATAGATCACGACGACGTCGCTTTATGCCTGCGACACCGTCTGCACGCACTGTATGCATAAATCTTCAAGAGATTCGATTTAGGCCTGTAATCTTATCCGTTTTTTCTCCAAATGAGCTCAAGTCACGTGTATTTCCTCCAAAAGCCATCCAAGTGCTAAAAACCAGAAAACAAATGATTAAGCACATAATCTAAGCATATTTGCATGATTTAAGGGGTTAAATGACCCCGAAATGGTGTATATAATGACACCTCATCACACACACTCTCCCCATCTCTTCTTTCTCTCTAATTTAATATTGTTAAGTTTCACTTTTATCCTCCCCGACCTCCGGATCGTTATTAGTTAGTGATTTCTTATGGTAACACCTTCAATCTTGGATTACTGTAGATAGTAAAATAAGGATGAAATTGGTGTTTTATGGTGATAATGGATGAAATTGGAGCATCAAGAGGGAATGTGTGTGTTTTATTTAGATGAAATGTAATGGGGAGATCTAGTCTTGCATGGAATGCAAGACATGCATTTTTATATTAACACTTGTCCACAAGTGTTCCCTCACAAGACATGTGTCTGGTGAGGTGGAGGATGAACCAACATATTGAGGGTGTTGGGGATTTTAAGGTTAATATTTTGTGTTAAATTTGAAATAAGTGGGTATATTCGGGGCTAACGGGTAAAAACGTAAAATATTTTAAGAGTTTAGGCGGAACCGTGAAGCGAAAACGTATATGATAAAAAAATTACCCCATATTGGATACTTTTTTAAAATAATAAATTACATAGGATACGTAGACGGATAATTAATCTAAAAATGGCTCAAGCTTAACTAGGAGCACAAAATAACTAATCGGGTAAATAGTAAAAGTAAAATTTCATTCAAAAGTAAAATAAATAATAGAATGTGGATTAAAATAATGATCTAGGATTTACGAAGTATTACAAATAATCAGGAATCCTTCATTTTCTTTGGCATTTCGCCTTAAATGAATGCGGACCCATTTTTTTCTAACTCTAAACTCTCTACATATTCGTCTAAAATTGCATTATACATTGGAGCATGAGCTAGAACTTCAAGAACCGGTAAGTTAAGATGCAAATATTTAAATTCATCTTCTAAAGGTTTTTGATTTCTTTTAGTTTTGGTGTTCCAATTTTATTGATCGTTAGAGTTTTAACTTGTAGTTGGTCTTTTTTATCATTTTTTGGTTTGAAACACGTTTTAATAGCATTGACCGAATTGAGGAGACGACATAAGCTTTGGGGGATCTTTCTTCGGGTAAGTTCGAGCAGACGAAACCGAAGAGGTAAGGTTAACATTCAATTTCGGGTTCTTAACCGTATGACTTGGGAGTGCTCCAGTCATTCGGTCATTGATGACCTTTAAGAATGTGTTAATTTTATTGGTCATCTTGCTTTGGTTGTTTGAAATTGGCTTCAAATTTAGACAACCTAGTGTCTTGAGATGCCATAAAGTTAGACACCAATCCCTCAACATTTGATTGGTTATTAAAATTTTAAGGATTGTTGTTGATGGGGCGATTCGGGAATGAATCATTAGGTTAAAAACGATTAGGTGGGTTTGAAAAACGGTTTCGAGAATTTTGAGGTTGCCTCCACCTAAGGTTTGGGTGGCTTTTCCTTATAAGTGTTACCAATATTATTTTGCTAGGGTTTGAAAGTGAGCTACTTACCTCTCGCTTTGTCGGTACGCGAGGATGCATAATCAACAAAGCTTGCTCGGGATTTTCCATGCAATATTGAGTGTCAAGGGGACCACTACAAATCTCACATGAAGAAGGAATTTTGTTCACTTGAACAGATGGTTTAGGAGCAAGATGAGCTTCCATTAAGCGTTGGACTTGATTTTCAAGCTCGATGAGACGACGATCAAATGCATTTGGGACATCATGAGGTAAAGAGATTTCCTTGACCAGTTTAGCGAAGTCTCTTGGGTCATTCTAACTTTTGTTTTCATAGAGGGTGAGGTCCTCTATAAGTGCCTAAGATTCATCGATGTTTTTGTCACGTAGCTTACCACTGTCCGATTGATCAATGGTGCACCTTGTGGCTGGATTTACATAGTCATAAAAGATTTGGACTTGAAGCCAAATATCAATACCATGATGAGGGACTTTTTGAAGTAAGTCATTGAAACAGGTTCATGCTTCGGAAAGAGATTCACCTTGATGTTGTTGGAACATCAAGATGTCATTTCTGAGTTTGGCAGTTTTTCCCGGTCGGAAAAATTGAGCAAGGAAACGTGTAGTGAGATCCTCCCAAGTGGATCCAATTGCTAGCTTGATCGCGAAGGGGAAATTGAAATAAAGGCAGTCGCGTTCTTTCCCTATTTTCAACATTAATGTCAAGTGAGTCCATAATTTTTAGAAAATCCTTAACATGTTGATTTGGATCCTTGAATTGAAGTTCGTGGATGAACATCCGTTTTGCACCAATCGGATGGTGTTGGATCGTAGAGGTACCACATTGTTCTCATCGGGGAGCTCAATGGTGTTTTAATAGCCCTCATTGCTTGATCAGGAATAATATCCTAAATTACGAGGTGGATTTCTGTTTTCCATGATGGTCAACGAAAAGGAAGGGTTTATAAAACAAAGGGAACGAAGAAAAGATAGACTACGACAAAGCTACACTAAAAAGAAAAATAAAATCTCATTTGATAGGAATCTAGTGAGTAGACCTAAACTATATAGAATCCGAAACCTAGACTATTCCCCGGCAGCGGCGCCAAAAACTTAACGTGGATGTTGTAAACGAAGAAGTTTTACAACCCTCCTAGGAAGTATACCTAACCGTTGTAGTATAGTATAGGCAAGACTCGGGGGGTTATTATCGTTCTCTAAGGGAATAGTTTAGGTTGGCTCGAATTGTATGGTTACTAAGGTCTAGAGGTTGAGAGAAGAATATTTTTGGGTTTTTATATTTTTAGAAAGCAAGTAAAATCCCGGGTTTGAAGGGGGTTTGATTAAACTAATTAACTACTCCTAATTCTAAACTAATTATAGAAAAGTAAAGTGATGAAAAAACTCATCTGGTTAAACAAATGTGTTTACCTAATCATGCACTACTCCCTAGTTGTCTTCTCTAATTTTATTATCAGTCACCCTTGTAATAGAATGTGTAAGTAACTAATAAATTAAACACCTAACTCGGAATCCACCCAAATGGCAAGGTAGTATGAAGATTATTTTGTGGGTATCCTCTAACCTAGCCGCCTTTCCCTATACGTCTTCACTTTGCAATTAAGAAGCTAGTTTTCTAAAGCCTAACACGCACATCATTAACAAGAAGTAATAACAAAAGATAAACAACTAGGTTTCATGCAATCATAAGCAAACACAATTTAGATTTAGCCAAGCATGTTAATTGAAAGCGAAGAACAATTTATCAAACAACACATAGACATGTCGAATGATTAAAATGGATAAAGAACTTTACTTCAATTAAAAATGGGGTTATGATGAGTGTAGAACGGTTAAGAAACCCAAAAAACGACCTAAATGTCTTGCAGCTTACTAACGATTTCCACACAAATCATGAAAAATAGGGTTTTTATATATAGGGAATAAGTCTCGATGGTGTCGCTTGTTACTTGGGACGGCGTCATCCCGTCGAATTTTCCATGGGCTTCTTATAAGCCGGCTACTGCGATGGCTATAAAAAGGATCACGACGGCGTCGCCTTGAGACTTTAATGGCGTTAGAAGGGTTTGCGAAAATCTTGTAAGGTTGCATCTTTGTCTCATTTCTTCTCTAATTGAGCCTAAGCCATATGTATTTCCTCTAAATGCTAAAATAAAAAAAAGAAATGACTAAGAACGATAAATGAGGACATTTGCATGATTTTGGGGTTCAAATGACTCTGAAAAAGTGTATAAAATGATACCTCATCATGTATTATACATTTGTAAGAATATCATAATGATACCTCTATTAGAGATTTAGGGAGAATGATCTTTTATTTTCTTTTTTTTGTTTATGTTTGTGATAAGATTTGTGTGTAATGGTAATGATGATGGTGATATTGGGATGGTGGATGAGGAATGTGATAAAGATGGTGGTGGTGGAAAGCACATGAGAGGGTAAAAAGGGGATGGTTGATGTAATATTTGTTAATCAAAGTGATCATTTATGTAACAAGTACCATTTATGTAACATGGACCATTTATAGAATTTATTTTCAAGTGTAAAATGGTCATAAAAGCCCAAAAAAAGACAAAAAAACCACTTTAATGTTCACATATGTATTTTTTATGTTTATAAAAGTATATTGGGGCAAGCATGATGTTTAATTTGATGATTAGCCCTTTGGCAAATTAACTGTAACAGTGAGAGAGCAGTGAGTGAGTGAGCAGTGAGCAGTAGCTGTATTTTTTAAATGTTTAGTCACGTAGTTGTATTTGTAAGTATAATGTGTAAAACATCTCACTGAATGCTCAAAGCTCACAAATGCTACTTCAAAGAGCGTTGGAAAAGGAGCATTCAAAAAAAATAGATAAAGCTCTTTGCTGCTTCCCAAACGAACATTAAAATTCACAATGCTTAATGCTCACCGTTCCTAAATGCTCCTAAAAGCTCTTCACCAAACACACTCTTAATATTTGAGGCTCTTGTATAACTAAGTTCTTCTAAGACTTTGACGACCTATATCTCTTATTAGAAGTCTAAGGACATCTACTATGATAAACATTTCTAAAGGTTTATAATGTTAGTTTAATAAAACTTTAAGCCTGTTGATTTGGGCCTGCTTAGTATTTAAGGTTTCATTTGTCTATTCCTATTTAATATATGTTTATTGTAATAGCTCAGTTGAATCTGAATAATATATATTTTCAGTTTTCCATCTAGTTTCTACATGGTAGTTGTTAAGTTGTGAAGGCTTATCCCACATCGGTAAGATAAGTAAACTGAAGAGGAGTTTCAGACTTATAAATATCCCTCTCATTGTAATTGTAAACTTGGACCTGGGTGTGTGTGTCTCATTGTATCTTGAGTGTGTTTGTTTGTACCCCGTGCGGCTTAGCACGGGTTGTGCAGTTGGGCACGACCGTGCAGTTTGGCAAGAGCTTAATAATATCTCTCTGGTTTGATCCCGTAGACTGCCATGACTATCCTTGTCGTGGATACCACGTTATATCTTGTGTCGATTTACTTTTTGCTATTTATCTTCCGTAAGCCTTGTTTGTGTTCTTTGTTGTTCTTACTTGTTTGGTTATTCGTTGTGTAATCCTTTGTCATGGGTGTTATATTCCTTATAAGTGGTATCAAGAGCCGAGGTTCGAGAAGAAGGAATCATACAACTCGGAGGAGGTCATTACGAGAAGAACAAATACTTTATGCTTGGTTTGTCGAATTCTGTACAACGGTGGTAGAATTGACATTGCAGGTTACGATAAACAATGGAAGTTAAATATCGACAGAGTTAAGAGGTGTTAGTAGACATTCCAGAGAGGATTACAGAGCATGGGTTGAGTTCAGAAATCACTCAGAGCCCAGGTGGGAGCTCAAATACGAGCGAGGGGTCCAAAACCAGTGGGAGCTTCGAGGATTATGGAAGATCAGATGAAGATTGATGCTCTGAGAAGCAAGTGCTTGGTTATTTGCTTACAGTTGGTGTAGCAACAGTCAAATGAGAGTCTAGTTTATGGCAATTGTGTAATCCAAAGAGAGGTGAGAAAAACTTGTGAGAGAGTTTTGTGAGGATATTGAGAGTTGAAGCGTCTCAATTTTGTAATCACAAATCTATATTAAGTTTTTCTATATGATTAGGCAGTTGAATAAACAAGCAAAGAATTGAGCATGGAGGATGATGTTACCAGAGAGATAGAGAGGTTCTCAGTTTAATGATGTTAGTTCAGGATACCTTGTATCGAAAGTCTTCTAGCCTTGTGTTTGGTTAGTGGCGTGTTCCGTATGTTCGGCGGTACAGGAAGGTCAAAACAGTAGCATTATTAAAGGGAAGGTGGTTTGAAGTTTACGGGGATTACTTGAGACGGAGAGGAGTGAAGTGATCAGCTTTCAAGTGGGAGATTGTTGAGTTGTGAAGGCTTATCCCACATCGGTAAGATAAGTAAACTGAAGAGGAGTTTCAGACTTATAAATATTCCTCTCATTGTAATTGTAAACTTGGACCTTGGTGTGTGTGTCTCATTGTATCTTGAGTGTGTCTGTTTGTACCCCGAGCAACTTAGCACGGGTTGTGCAGTTGGGCACGACCGTGCAGTTTGGCAAGAACTTAATAATATATCTCTGGTTTGATCCCGTGGACTGTCACGACTATCCTTATCGTGGATACCACGTTATATCTTGTGTCGATTTACTTTTCGCTATTTATCTTCCGTAAGCTTTGTTTGTGTTCTTTATTGTTCTTGCTTATTTGGTTATTCCTTGTGTGATCTTTGTCGTGGGTGTAATATTCCCAACAAAACCAAACTAAACTCTAACATCTTTATCAACTTTCAACACATCCACCTTTGACAAATTAACACGCTATCCCTTAAATAATCACCACCTTCCTCGAACTTTCCCACCTCTCTTCTTTTTATATATTCTTCACACGCACTTCTCATTTCTCACTTATCTCCACAATTTCACTTCCTTTTTCACAAATCATCAATTTTTCTCATCTGGGTACCAATAATTTTCACTTTTTTTCATCTGGGTATTAAAAAATTTCACTTTTTTTTATCTGGGCACTAAAAAATTTCAGTTGTTTTCATCTGGGTATTGATAATTTTCAGTTTTTATTATCTGGGTATTAAAATTTTCAGTTTTTATCATCTGGGTATTAATTTTTAAGCATGGAAAACAACAATCAATCATCTTTTTGGCAATTTAGCGACCAACTTCGTGTCCAAAGCAACAACCTTTCAAATCTGTCGCTAAACGACTCAATTTGGAGCACCTCTTACAAACGGCCGGAAAAAGATCGCCGGAATTTCGACATCCGTGTCGGCGGTGACGTCATCAACACCCCCACCCAAAACCCACTTTCTCAAAACAGCAACTTTAATGGGTTCAACTTTGATTGGAAGATTGGTCAAACCCAAAGTCAAACACAAATTCATGGTCAAACTGATTTTGGGCTGAATGGTGGGTTCAACAAAGGGGTGTATTCAAAGCAAAGTTTGAATTTTGGTGTGAATAATGGGAATGGTAAATATGTGAAGAATGGAGAAGAGAAAGGTTTTACTGGGGGTAAAAATGGTAAAAATAATAATAAGAAGAACAATAATGTTGGGAATAATAATGAGAAGGATAAGAATAGTGTTGTTGATAAGAGGTTTAAGACATTGCCTGCAAGTGAATCTTTGCCAAGAAATGAGACTGTTGGTGGTTATATCTTTGTTTGTAACAATGATACTATGCAAGAGAATCTTAAAAGAGAGCTTTTTGGTAAGTTTTTTTGGTCTTTAATTTGGTAAAATTATGTTTTTCTTATATTTGTGCTGATTGTGATTGTTTATTGATATGCTTGTTTTGGTGGTCAAATTGGGAAACAAGGGTGTAAAAAAACAGATTTTAGGGTGTAAAAAGGGATTTTTTTTTTGCTATTTAGCTCCTATATTGATATTTCTTAGTGATGTTTTTTGTGTTGATTGTATAAATTGTGATATGATATGATATGCTAATTTTTTTTATAAATATTTTAATCTTGATAAACTTTGGGGATTTTAGTAGTATAATATGAATGGTCTGAAACAGTGAAACCTCTTTAGGATTGTGATTGCAAACTATCTTATTAGTATGTTTTTTTAAGTGCCTATACTTGGTTTTATGTGTTAGGATGAGCTCCAGTGAGCTGATTTCTAAGGTACCTTACCCAGTGCGCCGGTTTAGTTGCAATAGAGTGATTACTGTGATATCGATAATACACAATTTAGTTGATATAAAGCGGGTGAAGTTAAGGGTAGACTGGTAGTTTGGTTGAGCGTGTCTGAAAATTTGATTATTTTGAAGCACTTCATGATGCCTACTAGGATAAAATCGGATTTCATGGAATGAAGGAACAAACTGATATTTTACAAACTTTACACTCTTTCTAGTGAAAATTATTGAACTTGCATAGTGGTTGATTGCAGTCCTTCAGATACTAAACGAACATACATGCTTTTTTTTAGCTCTTTATGAATGCTATTTATTTCAATGAAAAACCTAGATTGCCTAAATTTTTTCTTGAATATGATTTCAGGTTTACCACCACGTTACCGAGACTCTGTGAGGCAAATCACGCCTGGTCTGCCCCTTTTCCTCTACAACTACTCCACCCACCAACTTCATGGTGTCTTTGAGGTATTTTATCTCGATCATTATCTAGCTCAGTGC
>BQNB010005539.1:0-21609 GCA_026074375.1 Tanacetum coccineum
GTTTTAGCTTCAAAATAGATTTTAAAGTCACTTTGGTTTGACAGTTTTAAAGTAAAGGGGTGTTTGGCATAAGCCTTAAAATGGGTCAAAACAAGTTTTGGCATGGGTTAAGGTCATTAGGTTAGATTAAGCTTAAGATTTAAGCTTCATTTAAGCTGTTTTATGGGTCCTTTTAGTTTGAAAATTGTTTTTCAGAGTTTTTATAAACCACTTTGAAACTGTGACTTAAAAAAAGGGGGTCACAAGTGCTTATTTAGTTAAGCACTTGTGAGTGTGAGTTTAAGGTTCAAAAGTGTGTATTTTGTGTGTTAAAAAAGGGCTGTCACAAGTGCTTTGTCTTTTGACTTTGGTGAGTCAAAACCACCAAGTCTTTGTTGGTCACAGTTTTAAAAACCCAAAAGTCCTTTTTCACTTACAAAATTCAGCAAGTTAAATTTAGTTTTAGAAGCTAAAAATTTGTGCATAAGCCCCTTTTAAACCACACTCAATCTGTTTGAGCTTAATTTTTGGTTTAGAGCTTATTTGACAGCTTTTTAGAAGCTGTCAAATAAGCCCTTGAGCTCAGCCTTAATCTCCCCTGGTGCAAAGGGGAGATTTTAAGCTCTTATTGCTTGCTCTTTAAGCACACTTAAGCCCAAGTCTTTGGCTTATTTTAAGAGTCTACAAGCTCTTAAATAAGCCCTCAAAGTTTCAGACCTTAGGAAACCCATTTGTGTGCTTATTTTTAAGGCCAAACTTGCCTCTTGGCTGTTTTCACATAACTTAGGCTGAGGGATTGCTTATTTTTTTGATTTTGGCTTATTTCCCTTTTCTTAGCTTATTAAGCTCTTATTTGTCCCACATTTCCACCAACAGTACTAACTCCTTAGTTAGTACTGTTGTGGATTTTAAGCCATCTCTTTGGCTTATTGAGCTTATTTCATAAGTTCATTTGTGTTCCTTACAGCTTATTTGGTTTGAGCAATAAGCTGTGTTTGCCAATGTTCTTTTTCCTTGGCTTAAATTGTGTAAAAAGCCCAAGTCTTAAGCATTTTAGCCTTTTAAGCTCATTTTAAGCTCTCTGTCATTAAGCCTTTGTCCCAGCTTATTTAGCCTTAAGCTTTTAGTCTTTTTAGCTTATTTAGATTAGGTTAGGCCCCTTTTAGCTTATCTAGTCCTTAGTTCTAGCTTATTTGTCCCCAAAGTGTCCCAAGACTTAGCTTGTTTAGCCTTTAAGCCATTTTAAACCAAACTGCCACTTTTAAGCTGTATTTTCTAGCTTATTCTTTTGATAAAAGTAAAAAATGCATTTGTTAAAGTTGTTTAGTATAAGCTCATTAGTAACTTTCATGTTTTAAGTTTTTGCTAAATCTCAATTTTTCAAAAAGCCAAAAATAAGTCAAGTCGCGAGGTCTATTTTGTATCTCTTCCATTAGTTCAGGGGTACCAGTTTGCATTGTAGTGTAAATTATTCATAATTTCCCCGCCTACCCTTTAGTTTAGTTTCTTACACTTTCTACCCTAGACTTTAGGAAAAATAAAAAAAAAGGGGAAGACACTTGGCCCGGGTGAGCAAGACTCGAACCCGGGACCAAGCGATACATCCCCTTTATAACACCACTCTTACCACTGCGCCCTTGGGTCTTTTTCGTTAAAGACTCAAGGGCCTTAGTATTTAAGGTGTATTTGAGCCTATAAGCTTATAAGCTGCAAACTGCTTATTCGGGGCTTATTTCTTTAGCTTATTTTTGTTTCTTATTTTTCGTAGGAACCTTATAGAGTAAAGTATTTTTAGAAAAATTTTCAGAATTTTTCGTAGACATTTAATATTTTTTTTAATTTAATTTAGATAAAAGTTTATTTAATTCATAAAAAATACAAAAATTATCAAAAAAATATTTTGCTTTTTTAGAAAATTTTCTTTTATCATCTAGTTTGTAGGAAAAATATAAAATTTTTCGTAGGGTCATTTTTATAACTTTTCCTTTTTTAAAGAACGGGTCCGGTTACGGGATTTTGTGTTGACTCGTTTTTGGGTCAAACGAACTCCGTTTTCGGTCTAGTCTTTTTCATTCTTCGTTATTTGATCCCTAGAGTAGTTTAGAAGCAAAAATTTCTTCGTAGGGTTATTTTTAAAGATTTTAGGTTTTCCCCCTTTTGTTCGGGATTCGGGCCTTCGTTTTCTAGTTTAATTTCATAATTTTTAGGTTTTTCTTAAACGTTTTTGTTCGTTATCACCTAATTTGACTTTTTCAATCTCCCAAATCAATTCCTTCATTCAAACTCAAATCTTCGATTGTATCGATTCTCCAGTCCAGCCTCGTTGGGGATAAACGACCCGGGAACACTCTATACTACTTCTCGGTATCATTGATTCTGCTTTTAGACTATTCTTACTATATATTTTATATTTCATTATATTATATATATTTTAAGGTATAGTTTGAACGGATCAATTTTTGGCGCCGGCATAGGTAGAACTAAGGTTACGGAACCTAGGCAAGTTTGGGAGTCTTAACTCGGGAAAAACTCTCAATCGTCGGGATACGATTTAGTGAATCAACTTATGTTTTATCGACTTAATAGTCCATTAGGTTTTTCGATCGGACGTAAACACACATTAAGTAATGTATATTATTTAAGTGTTATTTGAATTGATAATAGTATCCTATATTATCCCTTTAAATATATATTCAACATAGTGTAATTTTAATCATGCCAGGTGTAAGCTCCACGACCTTTCTTTAGCTACACATAACGCCTTCTACTTGATCTTGATGCTTTACGAACACTTCTAGGGTTTCTTGGAGAAAATCACCATTGTTGCATAGGTAGAACTAAGGTTACGAACCTAGGCAAGTTTGGCGAGTATGAAATCGGGTAAACTCTAAATCGTCGGGAGTCGATTTAGTGAAATCAACTTATGTTTATCGACTTAAGAGTCCATTTGGTTGCTTCGATCGGACGAACACACAAGAAAGGAAGGGAGAGGATTTTAGGGTTATTGGGAGTGTTATGAGGATCCTTAGATTTCCCTTTATATTTATAGGATACTTAGGAGAATTCTAGAAGGAGTTTACTTGTTCTCCAAGTAATTTTGCCTAACCCACCCCCTTAGGGGACAGCCAAAATTCACACACCCTTAGAGTTTGTGTTTTCGCCTTTTTGTTACTTATATATTAATCCTGGATAAATATATTAACTTAGGTCAATTACCGTTTTACCCCCTCAATGAAAATAATACCATATTTTCATTTTCTCGTAACTCTCATTTCATTTAGTAACTCGGTTTTTATTTTCGCTTGCTTGTTTTGTTTAGTGTGCATCGGTGTGACCATTTGGCATTACTATGAAGGCTAGTTGTGAAAGTTGTGGTGCTCTTGCAAATAATCCATTCAGTCTCCCAGTTGTGCAAAGCAACAACATAGAAACTGCTTTTACTGTACGAAGAGATCCCGAGAATTGAAGCATCTAACTTACAGAAACCAATTTAATACACATGTAGTGACTAACGAACCTTGTCAACACCTTAACTAAGTTAGGGTATATGATTATATCCTTTCACACTTTTTGATATTTTTTAAAGTAGCAGACATGGATGTATATTCTCGTAATACTTTTGTCCTTTCTTGTTTTCGTGAATTGATTTGTTCTCCCGTCTTTTCCTCCGGTGCAACTTCATTCCTCCGTCCTCCCACTTGGTCTCCTCTCTCTTCCTACTCCATACGTTCTCCTTTTTGTATAGGCTTCTTTGCGTCACGTCTGGCGTGGTGCTACATTTAATTTAAAGTTACTTTACTTAAAATTAAAATACAAAGGGGAATAGAAAATGGCACGCATGCCTCCCTTACACCAAAAAGGTAAAAAAAAATATAAACATGACACAACTACATCACAACCACATATCTTATATTTATGGTCTGTGGCACAGGCTCGTGTCATGCATGATTAATAATTAAAATCAGGAAAAATTCTTAATAATAAATTTCAGGTGGAAATACTTCAGCTATAGTTTGTTAGGATATATTATATTTGCACATGCACCGCATATATAACTCATACCAAAGTATATACAAACCACGAGTTTCCCACCAATGCAACACGTCATTCTAACAATGACGGTTCTTATCTTATTGCTACACATTTCCAATTAAGGAAAAGTTTTGAATTTTGAATTTTACAAACCCTAATTAGGGGTTTTTTATTACTCAAATTTAAAAACATGCGACTTAGGTAACAAAAAACGTTAAGTCACGAGTTTTGATTTTTGGAAATATTTTATTATGGACCTTTTTAATAAAAGAATTATTTTCCTAAATTACCCAGTTATGCTTTAAATGTTTTAAAACCTTAGTTTTCATATTTGGAAATCCATTCCTCCAAATAAGACAAAACTGAAAAACATTAGTTTAAGGAAACTGATAGCTTGGTCCCCAAGATTCGTGCTATGTCGAGTTTTATAATCCCATCTTGCTTGGACACATAAAATTGATCCACTTAGCGTTTAGGTTAACCAATATCAATTTTTCTTGTTCCTCAAGTAAACTTGTTTCTTTATGATTAACCTTGGAAACTTAAGGTTTCCAATTAAGTTTTAGCATATATTTAATAAAGTTTGCACCTTACAAAAATACTAAAAACCCTAAATCATAATAGAAGACCAAGATTAATTGTATACAAAGAAACAAAAATCTAAGAAACCCTAGTTCTTTTATGACAACACAAATTAGGGTTTCTCTATTTGATCTCGGATATCATTGTATCCTCACAAATTCGACTCTTTTAGGGTTTAGAAAACTCTAATGGATCAATTTTATGCAATCAAAATACTTAAACCTTGATTAAAATACATGAGTGATTATACCCTGGTTGTTACAAAAACAAACCAAAACCCTAAAAACACAAATCGACCAAACTAAGCATAACCAAAATTTTAATTTTATTTTTATGGCAATATTAGCAAGAACTCAAAACCCTAACTAGGTTATATATAATTAGGGTGGCTCTGACACCACTGTTAGGATCTGGTGGTCACCTGCATTGCTTATAAAACATGTACAACGAAAAATAAATAGAGAAAGCCATGAGGACCAAAACCCTAATTAGTCAGATCTCCTAATCAGGGATATAACCTAATTTATCACGTATAAAGGGTGTTTAGGGATACTTACATGTTAATACTACTACGAGTAAACTCTACGACATTTTTAACTGCATGAAACGCTTTCTTCTTGATCTTGATGTTTCACTAACACTTCTATGGTTTCTAGAGGAAAATCACCACACGGAGTGCGTCATGCATCCACCAGTACAACACATGAAAAACTAAGGTTACGAACCTATGCAAGTTAGACGAGTACGAAATCAAGGAAACCTTAAATCAATGTGAGTCAATTTAGGGAATTCGACTTAAGTCAAATTATGTGTGTCGACTTAAGATTTGATCCACCACAGGGTTTTATCCCTTTGGTTGTTTCGATCGGACGAACACACACGAGAGGAGGAGACGAAATTTCAAGTTTATTGGGAGTGTTCTAAGGATCTCTAGAATTCTCTTTGTATTTATAGGATACTTAAAAGAATTCTTAAAGGAATCTACTTGTTCTCCATGTAATAAGAGTTTGGAAATTTGCTAAACTCACCCCCTTAGGGGCCGACTGAAATTCACACACCCTTAGAGTTTTTGTTTTCACCTTTTTGTTACTTATATATTTATCTCGGGTAAATACATTAACTTTGGAAAATTACTGTACTATCCCTCAATGAAAATAATATCACATTTTCATTTCTTCGTTACTTTCATTTTATTTCGTAACTCGTTTCTTATTTTTGCTTGCTTGTTCTGTTTAGTGTGCACCGGTATGACCCTTCGGCATTTCTATGAAGGCCGGTTGTGAAAAACGTTTTGCTCTTTAACATAATGCTTTCATAAACAATTTATTATTCGACTCTTCACGCTATTCTTGCCTAATACGGTTCATAAGATCAACCTCGTTTTCCTCAGTACGACATTCGGAACGTTTGTTGATAGCGTTGAACTTTTCGCAATTATGGTTGAACGTATGTCACTTACTCGTCCACGTGTCCTTGTTATGTTTTTTGGAAATTAGTTTTGTTGAACTCGTGGAGAACCTTGTACCAAAACGGATCGTTGGTTTGATCTTCCGACTTTCTTATCCTTGAAAACGGCAACGTAACACACAGCTAACAAAGTTTCCTCATCCGATAAGCAACTAAAGGAAACCGGGCCAGTTTTGGTTTTGATTGTGTGGCAGCGGGTTTCGGGTCTTTTGTTCGTTTATGAGTCGTTTTCCTCTTCTATTTGTCATTTGTTTGTGACTTTCGATTCGTGGTTGTAAGGTTTGTAGTGGCGGTGGTTAATGGAATTGTGGTGGATTTTGTAGTAGAAATTGTTGGTTAAGTATTTATTTTTGTTGAAGATGATATAACTATTCGGGTGTGTAAGTCGGCATAGTGTATTGGCTACCTAACACGGGACATTGAGAATCTGATGATATTGAGTTTATGGATGAAGGTGTTAGAGGGTTTGGCGAAGATGATGAGTTTTGTTGCGACATCCCTATGAGGTTGTTGAAAAACGGATTGTTATGTTGAGACATTTTTTGTAATTTGTGTGTGAAATATAAAATTAGGAATGGAAGTAAAATGTTTATGTGTTAAAAACGAGTGTGTAAAAGGGTTTATATAAAAGAGGTTTTGATTAATTTAGAAAAAATAGCCATTTATAGCTGCTAGTTTTGAAAATCATTTTATTTCTTTTTCCCAAACTAATACACGTTGGTATGTTAACGCACGCTAATAATGCTCTAAATATACATAAAATATCCCTCAAAAATATGTGAAATATATATGTTAACACATGAAATATTGCAAAGTTTGGTTGTTTGTTGTGTAATAATTGTTTCAGGACTAAGAATGAAGAAAAGAACTAAGCGTGCAAAGAAATTTCGTTAAATGCACTAATGGTCGTTATGAGAAGAATCTAGAAGAGAATCTAATGAAGAATTAATGAACAAGGCCAAAGTGCGGCGACGTACTTTCATGCGGGATAAATGTCATTTAATTACACACTAAGTACGACGCACAATTTATATTGTGCGGCGCACTTTTCCTGTAGTTACTCAAAAATCATTTTGATGGCAATTATTGAAGCAACTCTTGGCTTGCCATTTCCCACAACTGAAGTCTCAACCTCACCTATAAATTGAGCACAAATTTGGTGCTAAAGACACACCTTAAAATCTCATTCCACTTCATCTTTGATCAAGAATAGTTGGGAAATTTGTTCTAGTGGAATTGTTAAAGAATCACCTTGTTCTTCATCATATTCCGGGTTATAATCGAAGGAATATACTATTTGCTCTCATAAGTTTGTGCTAAGGGGTTGTTATAGTCATTATAGTTGAATTTACAAGTTGTTATAATATCCGTTTGAAGGAAGATTTGTGTAAGCAGTGAACTATTTGCTATTGAATTTGGTATAAACACGTTTCCCTACTTTTATATTATGAATTCTGAATTGATCATGTTTATTATGTGTTTTGAATCTATGAATATGGAGTAGTTAAACATGTTTGTTTGGGGGTTATAAGGGCACTATGGATCTAACTTGGATAAACTAATGAATTTGGAAATTATTAATATGAACTTGATGCTTTTACACTCAGATCTCTTAATCATCATTTAATCATCATACTAGTCGGCCATAGGTCGAAAGACTTTGGCTATATGCTTAATTTCCAAGTTGTTTGTCTTTGACAACTAGATTTTAGCCTTGTGAGGATTGGCTAATATAATGATCATTAACCAAGGATAAAAAGGTTTAACGCTTAACCTAATGTCTAACGAACTTGGTTAAGAAAGTTCATTTTCCTATTTTCCAAACATGAATCGAACTCAAAGAATTTTTATAATCAAAAGTAAAGGCCGAAAGGATTTTTGGTTATAATAAATAGACAATCCTTTTAGTAAACTAACCGTTTCTTTAATCGATTATACGTTAATTCTTGACCCCATTATCCATCCAAGTTTACCATATTTACTCTTATTCCCTAAGCAAACATCATGTTATATCTTGAATTTGAATCATTATCTTTAGATCGTGACAGTCTATAAGATATCCCTTTTCGTAATATAATCGACCCCTTTTAAGAATAACCAATCCCGTGAAACGACCTGGTCTTACCCTAAACCTATACTATAAACGGAGGTTTATACTTGAATTTAAATCATTATCTTTAGATCGGATAAAACCAGAATTATAAATTTAAAGCTTTTATAACACATCAAAGTTTTTGGCGTCGCAGCCGGGGATTGATATCATTCTTGAATTAGTCATTATTATATTACAAACTAAATTTTCAAAATCGCCGTACAATTTTCTGGCAAACTAAACCAATATTCTTCAGAAAGTACGCCACACATAATCAAAGTGCGCCGTTTTTTTCTGCAATATCAGCAAATACGCAGTACTTATACCAAGTACGTCGCACTTCCTGAATTTTTCACAAACAAAACTAGTTTTCAAAGAGAAGAGGACATCAAAACCAAAACCCTAAAAACCCCATAAACTGTAATTGACCATTTGAAAATGTAGAATTTATTTCTTGTGTTCATAATTGTCAAAATCTTGTATTATCGTAATTTGTACATTAAAATAAGAAAAATCAAAAAGAACTATTTAACATCTTGTTTGTTTGAAATTCTGAATGCCTACATGTATCTATTGCTTGCTAATTGTTGCTTATTTAACTTTGACTACCTGCAAAATTGAAATAAAAACAAAAATTTTAAAAAACTTAAAAACTGTATGATAATTGATATACTTAAAAACCTAATACCTGCTATGTTCTACAAATATTATAAAAACAAGAAATATAAAAATACTAAAATTAAAAGTTTTAAAATTTTAAAAATTGAAAATTTTAAAAGTACGACGCACTTACTGCAAAGTGCGCATGTTTTTCTAAAAAATCACATAGGATTTGAAAAAACTCAGAAAGTGCGCCGCTCTTTCCTAGCTGGAACCAAACAGAATGCTTGTTTCTTTATTTTTATACGAAAATTGCTTAAGTTAAAAATTGCTATCTGTTTGTTGATAATGTGTACGTGTAAAAAGCTATTGTTATTTATTTTAACTAACCCGCTAATGGTTGTTTTAATGTTGTCTTATTTTATAAGAATTATAGATCCCAATTTGACTCTTGGAAAAATTTGCTTAGGAGAAAACGTTGTTGAAATCTTGAGTGACAAGGTTGAAGGTTCAGGAGAATGGGATTCTCCAGAGTATCAAGACACTGCTAACAGCGGAGGAAAGAAGGAAATAAAAGCTATGGTTTTTCATAAGATCGATACCGAAGAAGTGAGCGATAGATTTGTGGCACCTTGTTTTGTTAATGGGCTGGAAGCATATGACGGGGAGATTAATCTTGTAGTGGAAGAGAACTTGATATCAAATGAATATGCAGTAAAATTATGCTTGAAACACGAGGTGAAAAGAGGAAACAAAGTAGTTAAGAAGGAGCTCATTGTTGCACTAAGAGGTGATATCTATTTTGTGAAGTTCATTATCAACCCAGAAGAAGATGATGTTGAACCTGGGGTGATTTTCGGAAGATCATTCTTACGCATAACCAAAGCAATTACTGATTTCGAAGCTGGAACTATCACAATGTATCCTGATATCGATCCGTTCTTGGAAGATACCAAAGAAGAAGAAAAAAACATGGATGATTGGGACCAATTGCTTGATTTTAACTTAGACGATATACCACTGTTGGGTGGAGAAGAACTTTCGCTGTTTGTATGCAAAAGGGGGAAAAGTAGCCGTAATAAGAAGAGAGCAATGGAGAATCTTAACTTGTTCTATCAAGATACAGGAACATCTTCATCAACAGGGAGGCACTTGACTCAAGAAGAGGCGGCAAAAGAAGAGTTGGCAATAAGAATCAGCAAAAAGTTTGCTTTATTAGAAGAAGTAAGGCCAGTACTTGAGACAATGGCTTATCATGACAAATATAAGCATAACTAAAAAAGCAATCAATAAAACTCAACGAAAGACTACTAAGCACCCATGCATACACTCCTAGCACAAGTTTGGACTCTGCTACACAACAGGCATTATATTCTTCGATGTCACACAACCTCGATTCACTCATCAACTGATGAACAGTTTGCGTCTTCTCTCTCAGCAACCTTTACACACTCGAACACTCTAAGAGACGAGACACACACGGGTCTAGGCAGCACGAAGGCATATTCCATGCAGTCAGAGTGGAGACATTCACTCTACTTCACGGTGTCTTGATCATAGATTCGAGCAATAGAGCACTCGACACAGCTTATACGCGATACTCTCTCACCCTGCCTCACTAATCTCTGAGTATCTGCTCACATACATTCTTCTTACAGAGTATCTCATCTCGAGCTAAACATTTCCATGCAAATTACATAATCAGGATAGACACTGTACAATACTGCACAGAACACTGACTCTTAATGGGGTACACGAAGATTGATCAAGTATAACTGTTTCTCAGGTTACAAAATACATTACAACATCATATAATGCTATTCATCTACTAACTGACTCAAATCCTTGACCAATATCTATCTACGAAACAGGTCACAGAAACGAAACCCTGCGACTCTAGCTTATTTTTGGCTTATTAAAAATTGAGAATTAGCAAAAACTTAAAACTACAAACTTATAGATGAGCTTAACCTCTACAACATTAATGAAAGCACTTCCTACTTTTAACCACTATATAAGCTGGAAAATAAGCTGTTTAGTTTTTAGTTTGATTGTGTGACTGTACAGAAACTAAAGTTTTATTGCTTTTTAATTTTTAGCTTATATTGAGCTTAATTACTGATGAAATTTGAAACTAAAAGATGTTAACTAGGGCTTTAAGATTATACTAGTTAATATCTAAACAAACATTAGCTAGGTATTAACAAGTTTAGGAAGAAAAATCAAAATAGAAAGACAAGTTTTTGCTGATGCACTTGGTTGCTAGATCAATCGGGCATTGAACAAAGAGTGCCAGGCTAAGTTTTGTAGGTTATGATTCCACGTAAACAAACTTACTAGTGTACTGCTATTCCTATCTTTGCATAATAGAAGCTAAGAAGAATCCAAATCTCTAAAGTTGAAACCAATAAACACCTAAAACTGCCTGGTGCTGGCAAAAAGATTTAAACACCTAAGCATTGAAAACTAGAACTCTAACCTTTTAAAACTTGCTTAAAAACTTGCTATACTACCCTAATACAACTGTATCAAGAGCTTTGATATGAACACTTTGACTTTAAGAGTCAAATACCTCTAATGCCAAACACTCCCTTATATAGAGCTGTCAAACTAATTTGCACCTAAATTCTGTTTAACACTAAAACTTATAAAACTTTTTATCTACTCCTACTAAAATTAATCTAATTAAGAGCGATTTGAACAGTTTGTCCTACAGCTTATTAATAAGAAATGACTAGTTTCTCAGCTAGGTGTGTTTATGCACTACTTTGACAGAAATTAAAAGTGCAACCTAACTTGATTTGAGACCAAGGCAGACTAAAACTAATACTTCTTTAAGCAAAGTAAGCTAAATGAACAGGATTTATACAAGAAATAAAAAAGTGAAAAAGTAAATTAGAAATAAGCCAAGCTTTTGGCTAAATGAACTATAGAGAATATAACTGAACTTTTTGTCTCATCCACTAACCACTCTAGTTGAATGAGTGGCTAAAGAAGCTGGTACTAAATAGGCTCCCCTAGCCACTAAACCCTCAATAAGCAGATTTGAGCGTATGACCTGTATAGCATTCCAAAATATACAAAACACAACTCAAATTGTCATTATTTGAATGAAAATTGATAAGTTTTGAGTAAATGAATGCTTAAAAACAGAATTTGACTAAAGTTGAGCTTATGAAAAGTAATAAGCTCTAAAGAGCTTATTTAGAGCTTATTGAGTAGATTCGACTTAAAATTGAAATCAAAGTACAAGTAAACTTTGAAAATGAATGTTATTACTAAACTGAGTGAAGTACAAGCTGAAAGAACAATAAGGGGGAGGGAGGAGGGAGAGAGGAGGGAAAGGGAAGCATGAAAATATAGATAATGTAGTGTGAGTACAAGTGCTGAAAACGTATTGCTAAAAATTTGAAAGAAAATGCTTAATAATGAAAATACAAAACTGTAAATTAAAAACTAACTAACTCTTTTTTCTTCTGTCTTCTTCTTCTTTTATAAGCTCTTCTGTGTTTGTTGTGTGAGAGGGGGAAAGCAAACAATCTTGGCCCTTCAATTTCTTCAAAAAGCAAGCTCGGTCGTCGATATGAGCCTAGGGGGATGTGAGATTGCCAAATGGGATTAGGTTAATAAGTGGAGAGGAGGGGCGATTTTTCATGGGTTTTTAGGTTACAGTTTAAAAGAAGGGTGTTAACCCTAGATGGTTTTTGGTATTCAAAAGCGGCGGGAAAATTTGGTAGACAAGGAAAGTGACGGGTGAGTTTAGGCAAATGGTGCAATTTTGGCCCTCCAAGGTTTATTTGTTTTCTTTCAAAAATCCTGTCCTTGTAGTTATAAAACTTGGACTTGGCAAAACAAGTCCCCAAAAGTTTATAAGACTATTGCATCACAAGTCCCTTTGTGATATAACAGATTAAGGACATGGCAGCTTTGGCCCTTTGTGGTGGTACCTTTGCATTTATGGCAGTTATGGCCCTTCTCTTCTTTCTCCTCTTTCCTTCCTTATAAATACAATTTAAGGGTATTTTACAATTTCGTCCGAAAACTTATATTTTCTTTGTCCTTTTGGCCTCGGGGTTGACTTGGGTTGAGCTTTGACTTGACCAGTTGACTTTTCTGTTGACTTTTTGACATTGATTTGACTTGTTCGCTTCGATTTGGCTTTGTCTTTCGTCCTTTTTACTATAGTCATCCGTTTCCTGCACAATACAATAGCAAAACAGCGTATATAGGCATTTAAGTCCCGATTTTGGTACTTTAGCTCGTTTTTAAAGGTAAAAGGTATGTGTAATTAAGCACATACCAAAATCCCCCATACTAAGGTATTGCCGTGTCCTCACGCAATGTTATGAAGTAAACCTTTACGAAAACTAAGAATCACAATCTCCCTCGACTATTAACTATGAAAAGTACACAGTGTCGACACTTGAAACAAAAGAAACAAAAGCTTCTACAAGTCCCGGGTCCACCATTTTTTTTTATTCCTACACAATTATTCCTAATCTTTTTAGGATTATCTTTTTACTTTTCTCAACTTCCTGTTTGACTACCTTTATTAATAACAACATTGGATCACAGCATGAGAAACGTCCATAGAATGAACCAACGGATGTCCTGACGGATAAATTCATCGTCCCCGATTTTTCACTAGTTCCAAACCAAGCAATTAAACAAGATCATTTGTCAAATATAAGTCTAAATGCTAAGCACTCATACTTATGACTTGTGAACTTTTAACTCCCAACATGAATGTATGTTTAAAAGGTTTACACTATTTCCAACACAACCATAGATCAACGTATAACCATAGTCCGTGCTTCAAGATTGAATCATGACTCAAAGCAACAACTTATAAGGACCTTTTAACTTGATTTTAACAAGAACAGATTTTAACTGTAGAACTATTGACAAACTCTTCATCATTAAACCATAATTTCCTTAAAGCTAGGAATGCGTTCTTAGTATGAACACCAACCCAGGCCTCGCCCCTTTTTTTCTAAGTAGGATATCACAACCAACGACCGATGTTCTTAGTTTGAAAACCCACCCCGTTGCTAGCGTAGTGGGAAATCACATCAACACCTTCTTCCTAATATGGCTAAGGATAAATGTCTTAGTTTGAACCCTCACCTAGACCTCGCTTCCTGGTGAGATATCACAACACACCAAATCCCTAGAAGTAAAAGACTGTCTTAGTTATAACCCCCCACCTCGTGTTGGCGAGTGGGATATCACGACACATCTTTTACTTTCTCCTATAATCAAATGTATGCTTCAATGGCAAAATTTCAATATTTCATGCAATTTTGCATTCATACTTCATTAAGCTTCTTGGCATTTTTAACTTTCGAAAATTAATTAAGAACATGAAAAATCTCGCTTTAAAGAAATCAAGTTACAAATTTGAGAAGCTTTTTCTAAAAAGATTGATAGACTTATTTGAACTTGAATAAGTACGTATGATTAGGTGGATTAGAAGCTAATGGGAGAAAAAGCCACAAGTTACTCATATAAGTTTTCGTTCAGCACATAAACTTATATTTAACTCTATCACTTCTTGTTCTTCACCTTATTAAAATTCGAAGCAATCGAATTCGTGAAAGCTTAGCCTACAAACGGTAAGTTGAGGAACTAGCTAGGGCTCAACACGCCCGATCGAGTCAAAAATTATTCTCATTCTACCCATTAGGAAAGTCAAAACTGTGACAAAACACTTATTTTATTTTTGAAAAAATTTTAAATTTTTTCATTTTTTTTGGTATTTTTGCAAAAATTTGGTGGTAAAAACGGGATTGCGTGATAGCAACGACTGCAGGCAAACACCAAATCGAAGATCCCCCCATACTAGAACTAAACATCGTCCTCGATGTTTCAAAGGGGTTCCTACATAAATCTAAGGCTGTTTATAAAGTGTGCCAAAAGATAAAACGTAGTCCGAGTTAGATTTGATACATGGATTCCCCAAAATGAAGCTGAGGATGTGAAGCTCGAGTTAAAAATGACAGAATCGAGAGCCTTCATAATCCGGGAATACCTGGACAAATAAAACACAAGCACAGGAATGGCAGAAGCAAATCTCATCACAACAACACTAGAATCACAAAGAACACAAGACTTATTTATTACTACTACTAAGGCTAGGATAAGCATGGGGTGCCTCCCACGAAGCGCCTTGTTTTTGTTAACCGAGTCACAAGCTCGACTCGACCCCGAATTCATTGGTCCATGGGGGAGCAAGTGGAAGATAAAATCATCATCGGACTTTCATTCAAGCGGTTTGGATAAACATTGAATTTTATGAAAGTTCCACTCCGATGAGATACATCCTCATAAAATAATGAGACATTGATATGCCGGATCAAAAAATATATCTTTCATCCCAAAGGAGAGAAGATAGGTGGATCAACTGGAACTGAGAAAAGCAAGAAAGATCCATACAATATAAGCGAAGAGAGGTTCACTTAAAAGTATGAAATCCGTATCCAGGGTGGGATGGGTGGGTAAAACATTAGGCACATGAACTCTTGGTTCTCTTGTTGGGAAAATATCATTCACCACATCCATAGTAAGATTGCCCAGCTCAGGCTCAATCTTAAAGCAGAAATGATCATACTCCGGTGGAGATATGATGAGTATAAAGTCCAGTCGGCGAACCCACATGATAAAAGTCAATCCTATCGCAGAGTAAAACTGATCATTCGAAAGATCAAAGATAAACGAATCATATTGAGAAAAATCAACATGAGTAGTGGTATTGCCACTACTCTTCTCTTTAAAATGATCGTTATCAACGTAGAAAGCTTTATAATCCGGAAGAGATAAATCAGAACGAGTAATGGGACTGCCACTACTAATCTCTTCTAGATTAAGCGAAAGTTTTCAGATTACGGGAAAAAGAAATTATCAAGTTGTTTAGTCTCATCCAAGAAAAGATTATGAAATGTGGAGTAACCAGATCAAATTCGGAAGATGGAGTAAGGTATTATCCACTTAATGAATCGATCTTATCAAAAATAAATTTACATTCAACAATTTTCACGAAGGGTATCGTCTTGATTGTTAAAAGAATGTCATCATCAATCCTTCCAACCTTCCGTGTACAACAATCTCTACCACCTCTAAGCAGAGAACTCAACATCGGATGTGATGCATCGACATAATCGATATCCTCACCGTAGGGAGAATCGTCATCACTCGAAGAATTATCATCGTCAGAATTGACAACAATCTCATAATGTTCATTGAGAGCATTAAGAGGGGTAGGATTGTTACAAAGAGGCACATCACACACACTGTCGGGAATACCCTCGGGCTCACTTGGGATTGGGATAAGGTTCTCAACACTAGACTTTATTACTTCATCCGATTCCGTTGCCGGAATAGTGTCAAGATGCTCGTCCCCCATACTTAGAGAGTTATCGGGTTCCTCGATTGGTAAAACGGGTGTGATTGCAATGGTATTGTCTTCCGTCCATCATCTAGCAAATGTGAAACATCCAAGATTCCGATCTTTAGCCGCTGTGTCTACCGCGATTCGCTTTTCTTCTTCCTTCTTTTGTATAGGTTGATCAACCAAATCACGTAAGGTTGCCATTTGTTCCATAAGCTTATTTTGAGAATCGAGAAGCTCATTTTGGGAATTGAAGATTGGATGATCGACGGTATATTGCGGGGGTTGAACTTGGTCATAACCAAAAGAATTAGGATCATAGCAAGAATTTTGCTTATGATAATAGTCTTTCATCATTGGTTTGACATTGAAGGTTTCATGAGACCCCCGCAATTTTCACAACAAAGATAAGTTTGTGGAAAACTCGGTGAAGTTTGTGGGAAATAAACACAGGTTTTGATGAAACTTACGGGGTCCTGATTGTAGACAAACGGGACTTGAGGTGGACAATCGTAACCGTAATGAGAATCGTTCCCACATAACTCACAAGAGTATGGTACGTATTGTGGTTGTGGAGGATGGTTTGCAACACTTGGAGAATCGTTAGAAAAGTATGGAGTTGAAACATTGATTTGTGTTCCATTTCCAACTTTACAATAAAAACAAACTCCATCGTATTCATTGCAACCACATCTTTGGCATGTACCAAGAAGACATTGTTGTTGCAAACTTTGCAAGTTTTGTAGGGGCTCATCAATGGTTTGATTTTTGCATGGTTCCGGATTAGAGATAATCGGAATTCTCGGAGGACAATTATAACCGTAATGAGCACCTTTCCCACAAGACTTACAAGTGCATTGTCGACAAAAGATTCCATCTAACGAATCACCGCACTCGTGACAACAATGGTCAATGTGTGGAGGACTTGGTGAGGAATTTTCACCGGGGTCCTGATTGACAACGATTGGCTCTCGAGGAGCATTAACAACGTTGGTATTGTCGTCGGATGACTCGGAAGTGTCATGGAAGTCTTTGAAAAATTCATTTTCCACACAGTTTGTAAACAATCCTTCCATAAATTCCTTTCGTAAAAGAGCACATCCTTGACAATACGGACCATCAACCGGGGTTCCACACCTCGCACACCTTACACAATTTCGAGGGGGTTTAGGAACAAGAATCTTGTCTTCAAGACTCCCTTTCGAACAACCACAGTTTGAAGTGTACAAACTTCCACAAGACGAGCATTCTTTAACCGCGTAAATTGGATTCAAACGATAATCGAATGACGTCATAAGAATTAAACATGAAGATGGTTAAGAAAAGAATTAAATGATACGAAGAAAAAGAAGATTATTTTTGGTTTTTCCATTAATTCACAATTTATTTTAACGGACAAAATGATAAGACAACTTAAACCAAATAGCAAGCTTACGTTGAGCTCTCAAAAAGATAAACGCACAGGTGAGCGGAGGAGTAGGAATAGCGCGAAGCTTATTTCTCCTTTCGGGTCGTAGTTCCTAGGAACAACCCTCCTTATACCCACTTTATAGTTGTTTACTTTCAAAGGTGAGCGTACTTCGCAAGTGACACAAAGGCAAGTTTTTAATCTTTTTGTACAATTGGGAAACCAACAATTCAACCGGAAGTTATTATGATAATACCTCAGTTGAGAATATTATATTTTGGTATTTTACCAATTTGTGAATTTTATTTCTTTTTTATGAACAATGTTTTTATATTTTTGGTTTTTTTTTTTTTAGATAATATGCACAGATTAAACACAAATGCTCAACAGCAACGATAGTCGGTTTCACAGCCTCCCCGGCAACGGCGCCAAAAATTGATTGGTTGGATTCACACCGTAAATATATATAATATATAGTAAAATATAAAATATATAAATAAGTGTAAAAACCAACAAGATCAATGATACCGAGAAGTAGTATAGAGCTTTCCCGGGTCGTTTATCCCCAACGAGGCTGGACTGGAAAATCGATACAATCGAAGATTTGAGTTTGAAGGAAGGAATTGATTTGGGAAGTTGAAAAAGTCAAATTAGATGATAACAAAGAAAAACGTTTAAGAAAAACCTAGAAATTACGAAATTAAACTAGAAAACGAGAGCCCGAATCCCGAACAAAAGGGGGAAAAACCTAAAATCTTTAAAAATAACCCTACGAAAAATTTTTCACTTCTAAACTACTCTAGGGATCAAATAACGAAGAATGAAAAAGACTAGACCGAAAACGGAGTTCGTTTGACCCAAAAACGAGTCAAAACAAAATCCCGTACCCGGACCCGTTCTTTAAAAGATGACAAATTGTAAAAATGACCCTACGAAAATTTTTATATTTTTCCTACAAACTAGATGACAAAAGAAAATTTTCTAAAAAAGCAAAATATTTTTTTGATAATTTTTGTATTTTTTATGAATTAAATAAACTTTTAACTAAATTAAATTATAAAAAATATTAAACGATTACTAAAAATTCTGAAAAATTTACAAAAAATACTTTACTCTTTAATGGTCCTACGAAAAATAAGAAACAAAAATAAGCTGAAGGAATAAGCCCCGAAAATAAGCTATACAGCTTATAAGCTTATTTGGTCAAAATGACCTTAAATATGTTAGCCCTTGAGTCTTTAACGAAAAAGACCCAAGGGCGCAGTGGTAAGAGTGGTGTTATAAAGGGGGTTTGTATCGAGAGGTCCCGGGTTCGAGTCTTGCTCACCCGGGCCTCTTGTCTTTCCCCCTTTTTTATTTTTTTGAAAACTCTAGGGTAGATAATGTAAGAAAAGAAACTAAAGGGTAGGCGGGTAAAGTATGGGAAATTTACACTCTAGTTAAAACGGCTAACCTTGAACTATTAGAAAAGTACAAAACAGACCCTGCGACTCTAGCTTATTTTTGGCTTATTAAAAATTGAGAATTAGCAAAAACTTAAAACTACAAACTTATAGATGAGCTTAACCTCTACAACATTAATGAAAGCACTTCCTACTTTTAACCACTATATAAGCTGGAAAATAAGCTGTTTAGTTTCTGTTACAGAAAATAAGCTGTTTAGTTTCTGTTACAGAAACTAAAGGTTTTATTGGCTTTTTATATTTTAGCTTATATTGAGCTTATTACTTGATGAAATTTGAAACTAAAAGATGTTACTAGTAGCTTAAGATGTACACTAGTAATATCTAAACAAACATTAGCTAGGTATTAACAAGTTTAGGAAGAAAATCAAAATGGAAAAGAGCTAGTTTTTGCTGATGCACTTGGTTGCTGATGCAATTGGCATTGAACAAAGATGCAGGCTAAGTTTTGTGGTTATGATCCTCTAAACAAACTTACTAGGTACTGCTATTCCTATCTTTGCTATAATAGAAAGCTATTAAGATCTAAATCTCTAAAGGTTGAAACCAATATTCACCTAAAAGCTGCCCTGGTGCTGGCAAAAGATTTTAAACTCTAAGCTTTGTAAAACTAGACTCTAACCTTTAAAACTTGCTTAAAACTTGCTATACTACCCTAACACAACTGAATGAAGAGCTTTGATATGAACACTTTGACTTTAAGAGTCAAATACCTCTAATGCCAAACACTCCCTTATATAGAGCTGTCAAACTAATTTGCACCTAAATTCTGTTTAACACTAAAACTTATAAAACTTTTTATCTACTCCTACTAAAATTAATCTAATAAAGCTATTTGAACAGTTTGTCCTACAGCTTATTAATAAGAAATGACTAGTTTCTCAGCTAGGTGTGTTTATGCACTACTTTGACAGAAATTAAAAGTGCAACCTAACTTGATTTGAAACCAAAGCAGACTAAAACTAATACTTCTTTAAGCAAAGTAAGCTAAATGAACAGGATTTACATGAGAATTAAAAGGAAATAGTAATTTGAAATAAGCTATGAATTGGCTAAAATGAACTATAGAGAATAGAACCTGGAACCTTGTTGTCTCAGTCACTAAACCACTCTAGTTGAATGAGTGGCTTAAGAAGCTTGTACCTAAATGGCTCCCTAGCCTCTAAACCTCAATAAGCTAGATTTGAGCTTATTGTCCTTTTAGCTTCCAAAATGTACAAAACACAACTCAAGTTGTCATTATTTGAATGAAAATTGATAAGTTTTGAGTAAATGAATGCTTAAAAACAGAATTTGACTAAAGTTGAGCTTATGAAAAGCAATAAGCTCAAATGAGCTTATTTAGAGCTTATTTGATAAAAATTGCTTAAAATTGAAAACGAAGAGCAAGGAAACTTGAAAACTGAAATGATATTACTAAAATGATTGAGTACAAGCTTAAAGAACAACAGTACAAGTAATGAAAGCTGAAAAAGAAAATGCTTGAAAGAAATGCTTAAAATTGAAGGAATTACAAAGCTGAAAATTAAAGACAAAAACAACTCTCCTGTCTTCTAAACCTTCTTCTTCTTTTATAAGCTGGGAAGCTTGTTTGTTGTGTTAGTTTGGTGAGAGGAAAACCAAAAATCAATCTCGACCCTTCAATTTCATCAACCTTAGCCGTTGGATTAGGCTTGGGGGATAGTGGGATTGCCAAATGGGATTAGGGTTTAAGTGGAGGAGGGGGGAGAGGTTTGACCATGGGGTTTTTGAGGTGCAGGGAAAAAGGGGGTTTGTAAACCCGTGATTTGGGTTGTGTTCAAAAAAGGCGGGAAAATTGGTTTGTACAGGTTGGGGTGATAACAGGGAAAGGTTTGTGGGAATGTCAAAGTTGGCCCTCCATGGTGTATGTGCTCCTTGCACAATTCGTCCTTGTGGTTATATAACTTTGGGGACTTGACAAAACAAGTCCCCAAGAGTTATATAACTCTTTGCAACCGTGGTCCTTGGTGGATACAAGTATGGGGACTTGGCAGTTTTGCCCCCCTACTTGTTACTTTGAGCATTTTGCAAAAACAGCCCTTGTCTTCTCTTTTCTCTTTTCTTTTATAAATATAAGTTTAAGGGTTTGGCAATTTCAACCCTTAAACTTATATTTCTTGATTTGATGACTTTTGGATTTGTCGGGGTTGACTTGGGTTGACTTTGACCTTGACCAGTTGACTTTTCTGTTGACTTTTTGACTTGATTGACTTTTCGGCTTCGATTTGGCTTTGTCTTTCACAGTCTTTTCCATTCCGAGTCCGGTTTTGTCGTTTTGGCTTTGTTTTTCGTCCTTTTCTTAGTTATCCGTTCCTGCACAACACAATTAGCAAAACAAGCATATATTTGGCATTTTAAGTCCGTTTTTGGTTATTTTAGCTCGTTTTTAAAGGTAAAAGGTATGTGTATTTAAGCACATACCAGTAAGCTAAACGCTTAATCCAATATAACAACCCTAATGATGGACTAATATCATCTATACTATATGTAAAGACTCTCTACCGGTATGTGCTTAAATACACATACCTTTTACCTTTAAAAACAAGCTAAAATAACCAAAAACGGACTTAAAATGCCA
>BQNB010005539.1:23862-101737 GCA_026074375.1 Tanacetum coccineum
GCCACCCAGGCTGGATGATGCAAATGAGCCGCCCGGCACAAAATCTAGCCGCCAAGCTAGGCTTCACTGACTTCTCCAAGATTTCATTAATACACCCATTTAAGTGCTCTAACTTCCAGAGTCCGATCATGTCTCTATATTAACTCATATTACAGGTGTTTTATGATACTTTGTTCCCAAGACTTATGCTTGGTGCCCAAGGACTTGTTTAAGTATAAATAGGAGTGCCATACTTTATTTTTCATGATGATTTTCCACCCTTCACCCAAGGACGAATTTCCACACATATTTCTCTCCCAAAAGACCACATAACCTCTTCCAATCTTAGAAGATCACTCAAGAACACCAAGGAAGGTGTTGGGTATAATTTTCTGGTTTGGTAGGAAACGTACGGTTGATTGGAGGCTTGTAGGATGCTCTAATCCTTCACCATCACCTATTGTAATCTTACTTTGGGTATATTTCTGTTACTTTCATGATGTTGAACTCTTTATATCATGTTGAATCTTGGTTAATGATTAATTTAGATATGGAGTAGTTGTGTTTTACTTGTTTAGAATGATGTAAACATGGATATGGAGTGTTTGGTGTGAAAATCCGTTATTTTAGTTCATTTTACGACTCAATACATTCAATTATTTACTTTTTGACTTTTATGCGTTTACTTTTTATTTAAATCGTTTAGTTAAATTGCGTAAACTAAAAATCAACAGTCAATGTAAACGGGCACCAAACAAATAAAAGTTTACGTTCAATAAGTATTATAATATTATTAGGAAGATTATTTATAACTTTTCAAGTTTTATTTTTATACTTTACGTAAAACGCATCCGGTTCGCGTTTTGGAGATCCATGCATGCATGTAAACACATAAACCCATCTATACTTCAACAAATACCCACCACTACACCCAATATCTAAAAATATATTACAAACTTATTTATACATGCATGTTAGCCGAATATATGTATAAACATTTGTTTGTTATTGCTAAAAGTTCTACCCGAATCTCTAACACTCCATAGATATGAATATTAGTTCCAAACAAGTAGCTCTATCATTATTAATTTCATTCTCGTTGAATTTGCATCTTTATACTTTTCAAGTTATTTTCTTTTTTATTTCTTTTTTAAGATTTGCTTAAGGGCAAGCAAAGTTTGAGTGTGGGGGAATTTGATAACGCTCAAATTGAGTATGTTTTTAATAGCGTTATCCGTACTTTTGTATAAGTTATTTGGCTATTTATATATGGTTTTGTTACTTAATTGTACCAAAGTGTGTTTGCAAGTATATTTGTAGCCAAGTACATGAAAAATAATAAAAGACGAAGAAACAAAGAATTAATCAAGTTTTATACAAGTACGAAGAATCCCTCATCAAGAACAAGCTCGGGAAGCTTTTCAAGAACAAAAGAGTCAATCATACAAGCTTCCAAGGCCCAAGATAGAGCTTAAATGAAGTTATATTGAAGTATAATGACCCACGACCAAGCACAACTAAAACGGGGAGCTTAAACGCAAAATAGAGCAATTTGTATGTTGGGTCGTGTGGCCAGCCGCAAGGCTGGAAATCCAGCCGCCCAGGCTGGATGATGCAAACGAGCCGCCCGGCTGGGGGTTCGCTGACTTCTCCAAGTTTCATTAATACACACATTTAAGTGCTCTAACTTCCCAAGTCCGATCATGTCTCTATAATAACTCATTTACTAGCTGTTTTATGACACTTTGTGCCCAAGTTTTATGCTTGGTGGCCAAGGACTTGTTTAAGTATAAATAGGAGTGCCATACTTTATTTTTCATGATGATTTTCCACCCTTCACCCACAAGGACGAATTTCCACACATATTTCTCTCCCAAAAGACCACACAACCTCTGCCAATCTCAAAAGATCACTCAAGAACATCAAAGAAGGTGTTGGGTACAATTTTTCGGCTTGGTACGAAGCGTATAGTTGATTGGAGGCTTGTAGGATGCTCTAATCCTTCACCATCACCTATTGTAATCTTACTTTGGGTATATTTCTGTTATTTTCATGATGTTGAACTCTTTATATCATGTTGAATCTTGGTTATTGATTAATTTTGATATGGAGTAGTTTTCTTTTGCTTGTTTGGAATGATGTAAACATTAATATGGAGTGTTTGGTATTTTTGCGATATTTAATTATGATTTTGCTTGAATTGATATGTGTCTTAACAACTTGTTGGTAAATCATAACCGAATCTATATTTCGAAAGGATTTCTTGTTGTGGTTTGTTCCAAATATTAGTGCACGCATATGTTTTGGTATTTCATGATTGACAACCATGAATAAACAAGTTAAATTGACTCATAAAGATTTAATCAAGAGTATAGGTCGAAAGGACTCTTATGAACAAATTGGTAAAATCATCTTTCTAACAAATGGCTTGTAATGAATCGGTTTATAATAACATTCATAGGTCGAAAGGGTGTGTTAGTCTAAACCGTGATGTATGCAATTTCATAATATTACCCATTGATTGGAATTGTATGACTTTGATTTTGTTTGTTATTGCTAAAAGTTCTACCCGAATCTCTAACACTCCATTGATATGAATACTAGTTCCAAACAAGTAGTTCTATCATTATTAATTTCATTCTCGTTGAATTTGCATCTTTATACTTTTCAAGTTATTTGTTGCTTTCATGGTATTTTAAGACGTGACAACCATTATACCACTTTCGTGTTACTTATTACATAGATTTTTCACAATCCAAAACACCAAAATCCTAGTGAAAACGACGTCGGTTTACCACACCAAGCTAGCTACATACGAAAGGTCATACTTGCCTGTGTGTTCTTTACTTATTTGGTAATTCGTGTTATAAATTTAAAACTAGTGGTCGCGAGACACATGAGGTGTGAATGAAGTAGTCGAAAAGAGACCATGCAACTTTTTTTTGCTTTGTCTTGCATTTAGTGCATTTGTTGTTCTTCTGAATCCGAACACGAAGATAAAGTATCTTTCGTTTCCATTTTATTCGTGATGTGAAGTGAAAATGATTTGTAGGATCTTAAGTAGGTAAAGTGATTGTTGTTGTGGATTGTTGTTGTTGAATCGGTGTTGTTATGAAAGAACTTTGTTTGTTTAATGAGTTAACGAAGGACAAACAATGAAATTATGAAGTCGTTAAGGGTTCTTTGTTGTCAATGTTAACTATCGGTAAAAGTTTGTACAAACGAGGACTAACGGTGCAACAATTTGGACATTAAGGGTTAACGGATCAATTATTTTGTCAATAAAGGACTAAAGATGAAATTTTTTTGAAAAGTTATTAGAAATTAGTTAGATTTTTCCATTTTGAGCCTTCCAAACTAAATTGAACTTTTTCTTATTTTTCCTTTCTTGATTGACCTTTCAAAAATAAATACTCCCTCCGTTTCACTTTTATTGTTCTCATTTGACTTTTTGAAATCAATTTTTTGCAACTTTGATCTTTAATATTTTTGTTTGTGTTATATAATATTTGATGCAAAATATATGAATGGATTAGTTTTTAAATATATTAAAGATCAAAGTTGAAAAAAATTAACTTCAAAAAGTTAAATGAGAACAATGACGGAGGGAGTAATAAAAATTGTGAATCTTAAGTGAAACGATTTGAAATATATACTGTATCACACGTATGCATGACAATATTTTGGTTTTCTTCAACCTATAAAACACAACGTAGTGTTTAAATTTGTTGGTTTTGATTCGAAGTGTTTCAATAAAAATCGAGCACGTTTCTATGATCATGGTAGGATCGCGATGCTAATGAATGTTGTTAGAAGACCCGCGAACGAAGAAACTCAAAACCGAAAAACCGAAACTTAAACGTTTAAACTACCCTTTACATGTCTTCTTCTAAATGCATATTTCGCAGATCGAGTAAATTTGGACAGAGTTTTGTTCTAGAAAATGTCATAAATCGCAAAAATAAGTACGCATGTATTACATAAACCGCACACCATAGGAATATGTTACATAATCCGCAGGATAAACACAACTACATAAATCGCAACCAGCAAAAAACATATTCCGCAAGCTTCATGGCATATTTCGCAGTCATCAAAGAATGTGTTTATTTCGCAGTGTTCATAAATAAGCCAAGAAATATACGCACTTAAATAAGCCTAAAATAAGCAGATATGATGCGAGAAAAGTTTCCTACACAGAAGTACAAGCTAATCGTGATAATAAAGCTAAAACACAAGTAATAAGCACGAAATAAGCCGTGGTCAAATAAGCTGATAAAAGCTTCAAAAAGCTGTAAAATAAGCTTTAGAGACAACACTTAGCCACGAAACTATATAAAACCTAATAACTAGATAATAAGCTCATGACCTATAAGCTATAAATAAGCTTGAATAAGCTGTAAAGCCACAATATAAGCCGATACCATATGTTATCAAATAAGCTTGAAAAACAAAATAAGTAAAAGTAAGAAAAAAAATAAATCGAGTGAAAATAAGCTCAATAAGATGTCGAAGAAGCTGTGAAACCACAATAGGTTATGTATATCAATTGTAACGGAAGAAATAATACTATTGTGGGAGAGAGATCCACAATAACCAAATAAAATAAACAAAAAACTAGAACGTGAAGGTTTTGTAAAAAAATAATAAGCCGAATTAAAGAAAACACTAATAAGCCGATCCAATAAGCGCTAAATCACCACACCGAAACCACTAAACCCACCCGAGGCTCGTGATACCAATTGTAGTCCTTATTCAAACCATGATCACTTCTCCATAAACCTTATGGATCGAAATATTAAGAAAAGATAAGGAAGAAAGAAAGAAAAGTAGAGGTTGGGCTCGAGTTTGTGTGTGTGGGTTGGACTCGGGTTTGCTTTGGGCTTTAGCCCATAACTAGTACTATATTAGATTAAGATACGAGCCCGATACCCTTAACTAGCCTATTACAACGTCTATTAATTAAAGACCGAAGATTCCATGTTCGACTCAATATTTTAAGGCTAAGAGGACGCTAATTTATAAATTAGTTTAAGATTAAGTGCATCGTTGGTACTTAATTCAGTTAAAATACATGCTCTGGTACCACCTGTGAAACCCTCAATTTTCAATGCTATAAAACTTGGGTAATTTATTTGCAGGAAACGTGGGGCGGAGTCTGATAACATATAGACTCGTGATACATAACAAAATATATATTACATAAGGGTGTCGAGTTCGTTACAATTTTTGGAAATGACAACTTTAAATAAGATATATTAAAACATGTTGGAAGGGAAACACTCAACAAAGTACATTTAAAAACTTATTATTTTGATCACTCCTCAAGCATCACATTCTCGTTACTTATTCCTGCTTCGTAACCTGAGTGTAAAAATGTAAGAGTGAGCGACAACGCCATACAAGGGTGGGAATATTTATGCAACTGTATAACGGAATTAAATAATTTTGATTAGTAAAACAGAGTATAAATCGTAATGATGGATTCATATGAGCAGAAAGAAGTATGACCCTGTTTTTCGAGCTGAAACATAACATGTACCTTTTCACATAATAAACCTCATTATATTCTTACTCAAAAATTGTATCATCATAAAAGGAAACATCACTTGCATACTTACGTGAGTGTTTAAACGACCAACTGACAATATACGTCGTCCTAATTTAATAGGAACGGACTCATTCAATCATTCATACATCATTTTCTCATGAGCATCACATACCATTTTTGACCATAAACATATTTATCCTTGTTTATTAATCATAAAAGGTCAACATTAATATCATCGGTGTTCAATCCTCATGCATGTCACAGCGCGGGGGTCAGTTGTGCCGGAGGGCTGGCGGCTTAACATGTTTAGGGGTAATTATATTGGGTGGATATATTATTTATTTTTTTGTAGGTTTGTTGGTGCGGGTGGAGCGGTCAGGTCGAAGATTGTCCAGTGATTGGGAGGAGTGTTAGTGAGTGTGCGGGTTGCGGAAATTCGCCATTTCGTTTTTGACGCCAGCTTCCCTGTGTCTAAAGGGTATCGGGAATATTTATGCAAACTCGTATATTTAACGGAAAATTTGAGAAATTAATTAATTTTGATTTGTAAAACAGGTAAAAAATCGTTATGATAGGATTATATGAGCAAGATAAGAATTGAAAGGAAAAAGCTGTTATATGAACCCTTTGTTTTTTGTGTTTTTCGAGCGGTGAATGAAACATAAACATGTATCTGTTCACATAATAAACTCATTATATTTCTTCACTCAATATTTGATCGTTTAATATTAATTAAGGTAAACATCACTTTCTTTGCTCATTCTTACGTGAGGTTTTTTGTTTTTGTTTTTTAAACGAACATATCTGTCAATTTTCGTGTCCTAATTTAATAGGCACGGACGGGACTCATTTCTAATCTTTGCAGACTTCATGGGCTCATGATGTGCTTTTTTCACATTATCCATTCTGTCTGACCATAATAAAGTTACTTTATAAACCATTTTTTATCAGTTTGTGCTTGTTTTTTGACCAATATAAAGGTTCCAATCTCACATTTTCAATCATTTAATTATAATCGCATATAAATCACATTTTTTTTAATGCTATGCCTAAATTATTTTTTCGATACCAATATGGTTACAAAAAAGCACAAGAAATATTATGCGCAAGTTTTATTAAACATGTTGTTGGATCATATATGCAATCTTCAAATATAATACAGTTTTTTAAAACATTATTAAAACTGATCTAACACGACATTGAGATATTTAAGGCTAAAAATAGAGTATATAGCAACTTACCGTGTTCTATGGTTAGATATTGCTCACAAGTCGTTCACTTCAACTAATTGATTTTTTTGTCTATCTTTTTTCTTTGTCCTCTTATTCGCTACATTTGGTGTCTTAGTTACAAAACGATTGTTTTAATGTCGCAGTTTACCTCATTTTCATTTTACATCTTTTTAAAACTGATGTCATCCTGTTATCGATAAACTATTTGAACTTTCGTCACCATCCTGCCTTTTTATGTGTTCATGGTTTCCAACGATTGTGTACATTTTACGCTTGTAGAAAATGTCATACTAGTTTGATCTATTTGTTCCTGTTACAACATTATTACATTGTATGAACTTCTAATAGGATAGTGTGAAGTGTGACTTGACAATACACTTTATACATCACCCGACAATGCACTTGTATTTTTGTTCATTTTTTTTTAATGATCAATGACATGTTTTTTTTTATTAAAGGTTGCCACTACTACTCATGTTTATAATACGCGTATGTTTACATAGGTTTTTATTTCTACATGAACTTTGTTTTATTTGACTCGTAAGTTACCTATTAATTAATATGGTTCAAAACATGTTATGCTATAATATACTTTATAAAAATTATATGTACTATAATGATGCCACATTATTGGCGTTAAGACGGCGTTGAACAACTAGATGTAACACATTTAATTTTATTTATTCTTATAAAACAACTAGGTGTTACATGCAAACCATCAAGTACATTAAACTACCTACAACATTCACATATGAGAGATAACTCATTCTTTCAACATCCCAGTCACTCGACGAACAATCCTTCAAAGATACCTTAAAGTGTGCTCCAAGTGGCACATAGACCGACTTGCCGTTATACACTGCTTGCAGACGTCAAGAATCAAGTTTCATAGAAAATGACGCTTCATGGCCTCATGATAATGTAGTGTCAAACATGACGGAGAATGAGGATTTCAACATGATCTCTCAAATTGTTGTTGTGAACAATGAAATGAGTAGTGGATTTGAAACAAATGATGAAGATTCTGAAGATGATGATGGAACCGGAGATGATCACGATATCAGTGTTGACAGTGAAATATGTGAAACACCATATGTGGATGGACAAGATATCGACTCTAATAAGCATGTACCCTTTTGTTTTACTAGTTTGGAGGGAATAGAAAAGTCCAATATTGTAACTGGACGATATCGTATACTGAAAGTAAAAAGGATTTAACACGGGAGTTAATAAAAGATTCATTCAAGGTAAGGAAGAACTTATTAAAGCTATCAAGCTGTACACTATTCAGAAGCATATGCAATATGAAGTAGTCAAGATATGTCCCACTATTTGAAAAATAAGATGTCTTTTAAGTTCACACTGTGGCTGTAAGTGGCAACTTCGCGCATGCAAACGTAAACGTAGTGGATATTTTGAAATCTCGCAATATACAGGGCCACATACATGTTTACACAACAAGATTACTCAAGACCGTCCCAATCTCAATGCAAATATGATTTCTCAAGAAACACAACATCTTATAAAGGAGCAACCATCTATTAGTATTCATACTTTGATAGCTGAAATAATTGATAAATTAGGCTATAATACATCGTACATGAAGGTTTGGGCAGGAAAAAAGGCAATTGAACAATATATTTGGGAATTGTGGAGAATCATATATTGCTTTACCCAATTTTTGAGCAACACTTCAAAAATTTATTCCCGAGACTGTTGTTGAATGGTCCACTGAGAGGCTTCCAAACGTGGATCATGTGGAGTTTAGACGTGTTTTTGGGCTTTTAATCCCTCTATCAGGGGTTTCGAGCATTGTCGACTTATGATTAGCATTAATGATACGCATTTGTATGATAAGTATAACGACAAAATGATGATTGCAATGGGAGTTGATGGAAATAATCAAATATTGCCACTTGCATTGGCTATTTGTTGAAAATGAATCTTATAGTAGTTGGTATTGGTTTCTCCACCTTGTCAAGAAGCATGTGGTGAAAGAACGAAAAGGGTATTTGTCTGATATCTGATCGTCATAGTGGGATTTTAAAGGTAGTTAACGATCACGAATCTGCATGGTTGGAGCCGAACGCTTTTCTCATGTAATCTTTACATCATTCTTGTAAATAACTTTCACACTAAGTTAAGTTTCTCAAACTAAGTATTTTTTTGCAGGTATTGTTTAAGGCATTTCGTCAACAACTTTAATGATAAGCGTCGAAATCCAAGTTTAAAATTGTTAGCTTACCGTGTTGGGAGTCATAATCAAGTTTGGAAGTTCAATTCAATTATGGAAGAAATTGGGAACCAAAATCCGAAAGCTCGTGAGTGGCTTAAAGGACATCCCTTGTCCAAATGGATGTTGGTACATGATGGTGGTAAAGTGTTACAATATGCTCACAATAAACATGTCAAAGATTTTTAATAGTGTGCTCAAGGGTGCTCGTTACTAACCTATAACTGACATGTGTCAACACTACAAGAAAAATAGGCTTTAGTGACAAAAATTAAGTGACGACTTTCTTTTTTGGTCACTATTAAGTGACGATATAATTTATGGTCATTATTTTTCACTACAAGAAAAATGGGCTTTAGTGACAAAAATTAAGTGACGACTTTCTTTTTTGGTCACTATTAAGTGACGATATAATTTATGGTCATTATTTTTCGTCACTGATAAAAAGAGAGTGACGAAACTTATAAATGGTCACTATGTAGTCACTAAATTACATTATAGACATTTTTTTAGAGGTGGCAAAATGGGGGGTCGGGCGTGTTCGGGCAACGGGCCAAACGGGTGATTTTTAAAAATTGGGCCAAATGGGCGCGGGTCAAACGGGCACGGGTCAAACGCGCAAATAGTCCAAATTTTTTTTATACGTTTTCAAAAGTTTTTATTTTTTTTACGTTTTTGAATGTTTTCGTACGTTTTTATACGGTTTTTACATTTTCATACTGTTTTTTACATTTTCAAAGTTTTTATACTTTTGTGCATAAAAAATAACTTCACCCCTACGTTACTTTTTACTTGTAAATTATTTTACTCTCAAATTCACCCATTAAAAAAAAGAAAAAAAATTTATCCCACCCAATTTTATTTGCAGATTCACCAAAATCCCCGATAAACTTATCCCCCCCGGATATTATCCAAGTTAAATATGTCATATGTGTATCTCCAAATCGCCAAATTCCCATATCATTCACCCAAATCAACGCCCAAATCCTATTTTCAAATCCAATTAAATATGTGAATTTCATAATCAGTTTCACCAACGACAATTTCCACCACCAACAGCCGCATACACCGGCGGCTTCACCGCGGCACTCAACCAACTTTCTCAATCGAAAAGGTATGTTCATCAATTAGGTTTCATAATTGTTATATAGCTTGATCAATCATATATGTATCTCATTTTATTGTGATTTTGATAGTGGTGTGATAAAATGATTTAAGCAATGTTTGCTTAATACGTGTGCATTTTTTAGTGTGTGCGTAAGTGTTTGATAAAATGCTTTAGTGAAAGCATTTAGTAGTTGTGGCCCAAGTGTTTGATAAAATGCTTCAAAGAAAGCATTATGTGTTATATAGCTTGATCGATGTGCTTTCAGGTGGAATTAGGTCGTAATTTGTTTGGATTTGAAGTTGCGGTTAAGTGGTTCCAATTCGTTAAAGGTTTTTAGCAGCCGGGATTTTCCGCATCGTCAGCTGATTTTTAAAGAAACGGTAAGTTCACATCTTGTATCGGCTTATGTTCTGGAGGTGTTCGTATACTTTTGGTACAAAAGTGTGTTTACATGATAATCACGTTTACATTATTCAAGTAATCAAAACCTGAAGCTCTAGAAATGTATATTACTAATGTAAGTGAAAGCCTTATGTTGAGGTCGATAATGGCGGGTCAATCACAATTCTTAAGCCCTGAAGTATTTTTATGTAATAATGTCGAAAGTGGCCACACGGAAAGCTAAGCAAACCTGCAATTTCAAAGGTTTGTTATTTTATTTTTGAGTTTTAGTTCTCATCTGTTAGTTCTCAACATTGTCTTGGTTATATTTGTAGCGCTTGATTAAGCTCGTTTTGACATAAAATTGAAAGATTAATCAACTCTCATGTGACCTTTATAGATTTACCGTTTGTGTTAACTCCGGATAACATAAATTGGTAAGTATTCTAATTTGTTGTTTTAGTAAAAGTTGGATACCATGATAAATAGTAAAGTATCTTAATAGTTTAGTAGTAACTTAATTGTTTAATCATTGTGAATAGTTAGACAAAAAATGAAACTTCAGGGTAAGAATAACTTGGAGATGTGTATTCTTATTTATTGTTTGCTTATAAAATAAAAGTACTTTACTTGCGGCTGAATATTTTATTTTTTTGATAGCCAAATAGTAGACGAATTCAAGCCTAGGTTCGTTCCATTAACTGAAACCGAAATGTTAAGAGCTTGTTGTTATTCCTCATATTCACTACATGTCATTTTCAGCAAAATCCCCTGCGAGCCTATAGCCACAGAAAGTTTGGATCGAGTTTACAGGGCTACTCTTCGCGCAACAGGCGAGGATGCTGCTATTAAGGTTAAAAAAGCTAACGTCAATTCTCATATGTGTTGTTTATCATTAAAGTTGACAATTTCATATATACGGAACATCAGTTTTGATGTCTTTGCAGGTTCAAAGGCCTGAAATTGAGCCTATAATATACCGGGATCTTTTCCATTTCCAAACACTTCCTTCATTTCTGAATGGAATCAGTTTGCAGAAGCTCGGTTGCAATGCGGAGCTTATACTTCATGAATTCGATGAAAAGCTTCTGGAGGACCTTGATTATACATTGGTACTAGTCAGATTATAATAATGTAGTTTAACTTACGGGCATTATATCTTACTATGTGTTTATCAAACGCGAATGTATATTGCTGTTCTATGATGTATGCTCTTATTTTTTAAACAAAACATAAAAAGGAACCCATAACAAGTTATTGTCATCCTAAAATGGCACTAGTTATTGATGATCGTTTGAAAGTGTGGGACGAGAGAGATCAACCACTTGTTCATGTTGTTCCTGCTTTTGCTTCGTATTATGCTCTTCAAGCTCAAGTACTAATTAATCTCACCAATTCTATTGCTTCCCTTATTGTATATCTATAATTAGAATGGCGGGTGCCTGTTTGTAACATCATTTCTTATCCTATTACGTTCTGCCTATTAACAAGGACTTTGATGATAGCCTTCTGCAGCGAGTTAATGAAGTTGCACATGAAGATGATATAAAAGATATTTTGCCTCCAGACATGAGTAATTATTCGATATCAGATGTCTGTGATGAGTTTAGAGGCAAATTTTATCTATTCCTTCTTTTATCTTTATTTATTATGACTCTAAATTTAAGATTTTTTAATTTATGTCTTGTTAAAGGTCTTCTCTTTTGGGCCCGTTTTGAAGATTGCTATGTTTGACAAAAATGGTGACGTACAAGCTTTAATCCAATACCCAGGTAAGTTAAATTATCAGACCCACTTCTAACTCCTATGTATTATGATAAGCAGTTTGACATGTGATATTGGCTGAAAAGCTTGATTGATTAGTCTCTGTATTATGAATTAATGTAATCTTATATTATGAGAAAGAGTTAAGTGTTGAACTTTTAGGAAGCTCCATAAATATTTTGTTAGAGTGCTCGACTCCACGTTAATCACTTAGTTGGTGCAACTAATTTGCAGATGTTCAGACAGCTGTGGTTGCCATCTCTTACGCTCGACACACTGATTTAAGTATCAAGGTATTTTGATTATAAGTATGTATGCATAGCTAGTTTTCGAAAATGATATGCTATTAAATGTTACTATACGAGAAGACCATTAACTTAAGGTCAAGGACGAAAAGACCCTTCTCATTTGTGATAAACCCGTCACTATTTTTGGCATCATGTAACATTTATTAGAGCTTACTTGCCCATGTGATGTTACGTTAAATTCAAGTATATTTTCCCATTCCTCAATTATGGACCTAAGATAATTGGAAAACGAAAAGCTGTAATAGTTTCAAGATGGGCGTATATGCACCACGGTAAAGCTCAAATGTTGGTAGTGTCTTTTCCTAAATTCTATGATAATCGTCTATGAAGTAGTAATATACATTCAGTGAAAGATTGAGTTTTTCTCCTAAGTACCTATTGTTTGTTTAGTCTGTGATGACCATCTTTTAAAATTAAGTTTAACGGAAAGTTGGATTGGGATTTTGAGCTTGTATGGGTTTGCCTCATATCAAACAATCCCTCAAGCACTTGGTTGAGGAAGTGGTTCATATACTGCACATATTAGTAGTCACAAGGAGCAGAATCAGGCAAACCTATTACTTAGTCAATTGGGTTAATCACAATCATATTATTACTGACCACAACTATGAACTGTGATGAGAAAAATAAAACTTTAGAAAAGATATCCCTTTCTTTTTATTCTATACAACTGAACTCATTATGCGCGTTATATGTTCACTCATTCCTATTACATTGATTGGTACAGGGAACACTTCAGTTCAAGTTGAAAAATCAGTTTCTGAAGGAAAAGTTGGCTTAATAGCCTCTGTGGCTTCTCAAACAAGAGAGTCAACTGCGAAAGAAGGCATTAACACTTCAACTACTAAGACAGAAAAGCAAGGTTTGTCCTTACTCTCGTATATTTACTTTAGGTTCAGTAACTCCTAGTATTTTGATCTGCATTTAAGTAATTAGAATTCCCGTAACCTATGTTTTGTTCATGTATTTTTATTAGTTATCCGTTTTATGTTTTTACGATAATATGCTCATACTAAAAGCAAGTAGCCACTATCAAAAAGTCGTTTGAGGGCATTATTGTAAATTAAGAAATGGTGTATGCCCCGCCATGAGATACATATATATTGAAAATTACCCCCCCCAAGCTATACAACAATTATGAAACCTAATTGATGAACATACCTTTTCGATTGAGAAAGTTTTTGAGTTGCCAGCGTGAGCCGCCGGTGTAGGCGCTGTTGTGAGGAAATAGTCGTAGGTGAAACTGATTATGAAATTCACCATATTAATTGATTTTAAAAAAGGATTAGGGCGTTGATATTGGGTGAATGATATGGAATTGGCGATCTGGAGATACCATATACATATTAACTTGGATAAAATCCGGGGTGGATAAGTTTATCGGGGATTTTGGTGAATCTGCAAATAAAATTAGGTGGGATAAATTTTTCTTCTTTTTTTTAATGGGTGAATTTGAGAGTAAAATAATTTACAAATAAAAAGTAACGTAGGGGTGAAGTTATTTTTTATGCACAAAAGTATAAAAACTTTGAAAATGTAAAAAACAGTATGAAAATGTAAAAACCGTATAAAAACGTACGAAAACATTCAAAAACGTAAAAAAAATAAAAACTTTTGAAAACGTATAAAAATTTTTTGGACCCATTTTGCCACCTCTAAAAAATGTCTATAATGTAATTTAGTGACTACATAGTGACCATTTATAAGTTTCGTCACTCTCTTTTTGTCAGTGACGAAAAATAATAACCATAAATTATATCGTCACTTAATAGTGACCAAAAAAGAAAGTCGTCACTTAATTTTTGTCACTAAAGCCCATTTTTCTTGTAGTGTAAAAAAAGAAAAATATCACTTGACATATAAAACTCAAATTTAAATAAACTCAAAACAAAAATAAGCCCGTCACAACGCGAAGACATCCTTGCTACTTGTTCCTAAACAAATATGTTAATCACCATAACAAAGAAATATTATTCAATTAATTGCTTAAACATGGTTTATGGAGATTACGCATGATCAGATAACTAAAACTCGCAAGCCAGATTAAGCCAAGACATGTTGAATTCGATATGATAGGCATACTTGAATAGTACATAGAGCAAACATAAGTGTATAATGTCTTGCCTGTTGATCAATCAATTCATACACATTTATGATTCGAGGCAAGAGTTTTTAAAAAGACAAATTCACTTGTACTTGTTAATGGACACTATAGAGTTTAATTTCTTCATCTTGTGTTCTTTGGCTGGCAACTTAACATTTGTGGCTAACCCGAGTGCTTCGAGAAATTTTATTGTATACCAACAGAAGTCAACTTGCCACCATTCTAACCCGTGTCGAGCTGAATATTCAAATGCATGATGGTTATTATGCCATCCTTCGCCAAAGGTAACCATCGCAACCCACCTGTACGTATAAATACTTATATGAAACTTTGCAGGCTAATATATCATAACTCTTAACATTTAACTTTATAAACTTATTAGATTTAGATGCATACCAGTTATTCTTAGATAGATCATTTGTCTTCCACATTTGATTTCCCCATATGTGACAAGCCGAATTCACTAAAAACGTTACATGGTAACCCCATGTGGTAGCAACACCCTACACATTAGTAGACGTCTCAATAAATTCATCATTGCTAACTACATGTTTGGGAAAAAAACAAAGTCTTACCACAGTCCATACGAAATACGTAAATCCTCCAAGAGCATAAACGAGGACTGCAAATACGAATTTATGCCACACATAAGTTCTTCTAATGAACCTATAGAACTTCTGACACTTTAAATCCTCTACGTTATTACGATCTTGATACTGTAAAGAATTAATACAGTCGAATTAAATAAGACAATAGGCCAAAACAAGACGACCTTTTTGGAGATACATATATACAATAATGTACCTTTTCAATAATGTAGCCGGTATCAAAGAGCCAACCCATATGGCTAAACCAAAACCCGAAGATGGGTGAGTGTGGATCTTTCTCAGAATCGACGTATTGATGGTGAAATCTATGAATGCTCACCCAAAATATTGGATCCCTCTATGTAAAAATACAATTTAATTAATTACTTCATCAGAATGCATGGACACTTTATATGACAAATGATAGACTCTCTATAACTATAAATGTACAAAAGTAGAATTGTAGAAAATCAGTTCGCATCCATACGCGTATAGAACAGCTAATGAGAAAAGTTTGATAATTCTATTAGACGTCATGCACATTTTTTAGTATGTGAAGGTTTAAAGTGATTCATTGTGCATATTTCATACTTTTACACTTCCGTATATTTGGCCGAAATATCAAAGCGAGCGCATGCATGAAAGAAAGAAAAATGAACCTGGAAAGATAGGACTCCAAGATAAGCAAAGATGTACTCAAGCCACTTTGGCACCTTGAGACTACGGTGTGCTAGAATACGGTGATATGTGAGAGTTACACCAAAAAGACCACAAAATACATAAGTCACAAATGCAGCCCAAAAGGCACCCCAAGTAAACGTAAATGGTGCGAAAAGAGCTAGTATATGAATAGCTAAAATCCCGACACTCATTTTAACGTCGATGGTCATCCATTTACGTCCCCAGAAAAGGTTCCTCTTCCTTGTAATCACCACATTGGAGAGATATATTTGGCCATATTCCAACTCCTTTACACCATTCGAAACTGTGACCATTTTTTATTGTCTTATGATAATCAAAATGGGCGTAGGATATGTCATTTGAAGTATATAGGGAGTACCAGTATTTATAGGAAGACACGTGATCGACTAAAGAGGTTTGGTGAGGGTAGTTAATGAAGACTAGCATATGTCGTCTTCTTATTATTTTGGAGTACTTTTTTTAAGGGCTATATGTATATGAAAAACTAGCACTAGAATGAGTTACACAATTACTGAAGATAAAGAATTACATGAACTACTAAACCAATTCCTCCAGCTAAAAGCAACGTTTTAACCATGCATTACTAAACAAATCTAGCAGAACTTAATTAGTAAATTTGACTTCATTGTTTTCTATTTATTATAGATACATATATGCAAATTTGCACTTTCTTGACCCATATGACACATTTTATATTTGTCTTTTCAAGCTAAGTAACATGTTATTCGATGTGTTTGTCATTTTAGTGAACCGTAAAATGGTATAAAACAAACAGAATAATACCAAGATTCACTCAACCAACAACCACTGTTATTACAAATCTTAATATTAGATAGTTTTCAAACGGATGCTACCAAACATACAAAAGAAAAGATAGTCCATAATTAACGGATGCTATCTAACCTCATTACAACCATGGAAGGAGCCAGGAATTTTAGTTAAATGAGACCGGCGCGCTTAACGCAAAAAGTCATAGTGATAAATATCGTTTCAAAAATTAACCGATAGTGTCGTCTTTTATTATTTAAGTTATTCATTTATGAATATCTATAGAATAAAAGGAGCTCAATGTAAAAAAACTAATAGAAAATTGGTTTGTAATCTAAATAGTTAACGAATGAAATTGATTGATTAAATGTGACTTAGCACCTACTAGTCACTCTACTAGCTTCACCATTGACTACAATATCACTCAAACACACACAAACTCTTGATCAAATAAAGAGATTGATCAAAATGATATTACAAGATTTGAAAGACTGATATCAAAAAGTGAGAGAAACAATACTAAAGGCATATAAGAAGTGAGAAACCCTAACTCATCGTTTGCCATTTATAACCCATATTTGCATCTTGACCCCCACACTTATAAAACTAACATATCTATATCAAACTATCAATAAGAGGAGAAATAGTTTGTATAATGATAGAATTAGTCCTTCAACTTGATTTGACCAGAAGTTTAACTACATATCTTCAACACCTTTCTTCAAACTTATGAGATGCCAACTCTAGTCTCAGTAACCGTACCTGCAATGTTCCTTTAATCTTGCATGCAACTTTTCCAGCAAACATATCTAACAACCTCAGTTTCTGCTAAACAATCTATGTTACACAAATGCAAGGCGCTTTGTAAATAATATCAACGGTTTGTAAATTTGTATGAATCTCAACAGTTTTTATGACTCCATCAGACACTTTTTCTCTAACCAAATGCACATCAAACTCAAAGTGCTTGATTTTCTCATGAAAAACTGGTTAGCCCAATAGCTGATCTATTAAGTTGTCATAATATGTGATAAGAGATTTACTAATTTATTTGTGAAAATATTAATTTTTTCTAAGAGATCTATTTTTAATCATATGTTTGACTTGATGACTTAAATTAATTTAAATGTTACTTGTGGTTGTACAATGTGTTTAACGAGGTATTAGGTGGTCGCGCGTCGTTGTGGATCCTAATATCCTCCCTGGTAATATTGTGAATTTAGAAAATATAAGACAAAGACTAAACTAACAAATGAGCTTTCACTGAAAACAACACTTGAATTCATAATCAAAATGCACCAAGAAAATAGAATATAAACAAATACATAAACCGGATACAAAAATAAGTTTGTGTTGCAAAATATATACACTTTAGAAATGAAACAATAAGATCTCTAAATACCACTACACTGAACATAACATATCTTTCCCCATATATGTACCATAGTCTTCGAAACTATGGTCTTTGTTGCATAACTTAGAACAACTGCGTGGGACGATACTGACCTTATTACACATTTTGGATCATATAACTTCTCTTTCAATTCTTTAACATAGAATCGTACCTAAGACATAATCCATTTTGTATTTATATTATGCATGATAAGTAAAATAAATATATTAAAATTGGGGTAAGGACCCAGAAAGAAATCGATACGAAGATTCTCTATTAAGCATAACATTGCACAAAACATTTATATCGATTTCTCTCCATGTCATCACACTAACATTAGAACATTCATTTAACATACCTTGAATAAAATAAATACGAGAATAAAGAATATCTCAGTAGTTATAAACAGGGTCTTTATACATTAGCTCACATACGAAATTAATTACAGAAACTGAAACTGATTGCATGTTATGGCCCTCACATTCGGCAACATCAAAATTAGAACACAACAGGTAGCTAAATCATCATAGCCATTTAGTTATAACAGAAACTAAATTTATGAAAAAGTTAACATTGAATATAAATGAAAAAGACACATGAAAAATGGTAAAAAAAAAAAATAGATATCATACCTAAACAAATCCATTTAATGTTTCCCCTTCTATTCAATTTTATCTTGAATTGCACACCTCCCCTTCCGTATATTTTCCTCATAAATCACACATATGTCGATATTATTCGACAATGAATAAAGGGCATAATTCATATTTTAAACCTTTTTGTAAGATCTATTGACCAATTTATAACCAAAAACGGCCAACAAACAACATCTAATAAGTTACCTGCAACTGAGAAATGAAACAGGACCAAAAAGTTACACCAACTATTACATATTAAGCATGCTTGTTATGCTTTTGGAAAGGCTTAGATACTGTTAAAAAAGAATGGCTAATGTATAAGTGAGCAATAATAAAAAAATGCTAGTCACTCATTTGAATACAGATTCAGCTCAGAGTAATTTATGTCTCAATTGCGACCATAGAGGTTGCTGATTCGAGTAAATCTCAAAATCAACCATCCATCTACTTAGCGCAAGGTAAAAAAGATTTAAAAAATCATCATTACCAAATTAAGCGCAACTTATATACGTTTCCATAGCAAATGCAACATTCTTTAGGCATAGTAAATTATGCAATATACATGTCCTCTTTAATAGACTAAACATACGATCACATGCCTCATCAAAGCACAATAACCTGACACTCAAACTTGCTTCAATAAGTGGTTCCAGTTTTTTATTTCACCTTAATGCCACGACAAGATAAAGCTATTCTTAAACCTTCACAGATTCCAAGGCAAAAATATATTTTAGCCACCTTTGTGAAGAAAGCAAAAAACACTTACAAATACCACATGCAATATACCATTTTCAAAACCTTAGGCGCCTAAAGATACATAAATGAACAACAACAACAACAACAATAAAATTCATACATTTATGCAACCGGCAATGTAATTTTTTTAACATCAACCAAAATATTCCAGATCCTTATCATATGCCTTTACCTATATATCCGAAATTACATAACCATCAAACAACTAACACTCCGAATCAGTGTGCATATTCGAGGAAAGAAAGAAATGCATAAACATAGAGATGAATACACCAAATGTTACACACTAAAAAAGAGCATTGAATACACTTCCAGATACCTGTGTTTAGTTTGTAACACAACCGGGGCAGCAAATAACAAACGACGACCCAATTACAGGCCAAAAAGAAAAACGGCGTAACAAACCAAAACAAACACAAACGACGTCCTTTGCCATTAATGAGGCCTAAAATAGCGTCATCTGCACACCTAATGTATAATAGGAAAAAAGTAGTGATAAGATCGTTTAAAGCTCAAGATTGTATAGATCTTATATATCTAGGATGAACAATAACAATGATTGATAACACGTAGCGGAATAATAAAGAACACAATCAAAGTTATGAACAAGGTTTTTCATTATTGAACGTTTCCCTATTACCCCAACTATAATTTGGGGCTACACCAACTAACTATGGTGTACTATTAACTATGTCTGTACTATTAGTACTCTCATCTGTCGACTATACTATGTAATATCTAGACTTTTTGGGAGAGGCTCTTGGTGTGATATGGGAGGATGTCTAAATGCCTATGTCTATGATCTCTTTATATAGGGAGAGATCATGACTTATAAAGGAAGTAAATCAATAGATAAGGAAACTATTTAAATTACATTAAACCACATTAATATGTTTCCTAATTATCCTGTAGAATATTTGACCAAATCTTCATAATTCTCCACCAGCTTGAAGAATTCTTTAATGGCGATTCATGGATGTCCTTCTGTTTTCATTCTTTTATGCATTATGTCTCACAAATCAATAATACCAACATCGTTCCCCTATTTGTGTTGACAAAAATGACAAAGTCGCGTTACGAACTCTCACTCTAACTAGAGATGCTTGAGTTGTAATTCATCGCCTTGAATGAATCAACTTACAGCGTCCTTGGTATCATGTCGCACCATTTAATATAATAAGCTGCAAATCAATAAACCTGTAATCTTCTTCCCCTTTTTATCTTCATCCAATAGGGGTCTTCTGAAGATATGCAACTTGTAAACACTTCCCCTAAAGTGGTGCATGTAGATGGTTAAATATTTAATTAATAAGCTTCCCCTGAAACCCATATGTTTACCATCTCTTGAATATCGAACTCTGTAGGCTCTATGTAGTGATCACTGATGAAGAAAACCGAGTATAACGAATTTGATGAAGAAGTTGAATCTCCCAAACTTGTGTCTTATGTCTTGCACTATCCACGTGACGTCGAACTTATAAATAAATCTGTGAAATATAAGTAGACCGCAACCTCTTGACAAGAATCCTCATCTTCTATGAGACACATACTAAGTGATAGCAAATGTGAGCATTGAGCACCTATAAGAAAAATCACACACCTTTGCTAGATTTTGACAAGTCTTCGTCAACACCATTTAAGCATGAACAAGTTATCTTAAAAGCCAACCACAACTTTAAGATATGATAAGACACGCACCTGTGAAACCCAACTACAACATCAAATAAGCAATATTCAATTGTCTTCGTAATCATCTCTTCAAATAATCTCCAAAAACGAGCCATAAACCAATAAGAATAAACTATTTAAAAAAATAGTTATGTCCGAAATCCAAATCCATCCAAAAACCAAGTACTGTCCGATATCGGACAAGCCTAGGAGTACAAACTCCTTTGTCGGACGACTCTGACAGTATTAAAATCCAAGTGCAGCAGTACTAACGTATTTCATTTAGCGACACTTTATTCTGTTACTAGTCCGTCGCTAAACTGTCGCTAAACTGAGTACTCCTTCCTCCCAAATGGTTAGTGACACATTTTTCTGTCACTAAACTGTTGCAATACTGTCACAGTTCTGATGTCTCCTTCCTTCTACCTCCTATAGCTGTTAGTGACACATATTCTGTCACAAATCTGTCGCAAATCTGACATTGATTTGTTGCTGATTTGTTGCTAATCTGTCACAATGCTATGTCTCCTTCCTCCCATGCAATTAGTGACTCTTTTAACTGTTGCTAATCCGTTGCTAATGGGAGTACTCCTTCCTCCCATGACCTTTTGCAACGCTTTTTCTGTTACTGATGTGTCACTAATTTCTTGGCAGTATTAACTCATAAAAGCAGTAGTAACGAGCACAAATCATGTATTGGCAGCGAGCACTATTAACATTCATTGAGCCCAATAGTATTTTCAATCACGTCAAGCAGCATTAAGTACTTTGTGCAAACAGTACTAATGTTGCTTGGCAGTATTAAGTATACACGAATACTTTGAAGCCCAATATAAACAGTAGTAGTATGATTCGAGCATTAATAGAGCAGGCCGTATAAATCCTGTGTTCCCAAATAGCAGCTGTGATATATTTAAGCCCAAGTGGTATAAATAACAAACAATACCTTGTGTCTATAGGCAACATTAATTTCATTTCATTGCAAACTTCACCTTGTGCGAATAGTAGCTGCTGCTCCTTCATCATCATTACTCACACAGCCACAACGTCATGCATAGACGAACACAGATCCAAAGCGAATAAATTATAAAACCTTTAGACAAACTTAAGGTTTTATCAGTTAAAGATAAATCGCCAAAGATCACGATTACAAAGCATCCTTGAAACTTCTTGTAACACGAATGATGAGATCAGATATATGTAGACAAATAACGAACCAGATCCATCATCAAGAAACCCATAAAAGTAACAATAATTTTACAATTGTATTGCATACCAATTAAGGTAGAGAGAACAATCATAAACATTGTTATAGCAATTAATCTTCAAAACCCCAGAAAACTTTAACCAAACGATTTCTTGAAAATTAGGGTTTATGGATTTCTTCAAAAAAACCTTGTAAATCCTAGATCGAGAGCAACCTGCTCTGATACCAATTGATAAGATCGTTTAAAGCTCAAGATTGTATATGTAGAATCCAAGAATCTGGACTCAACTAGGGTATGAATAACATTGATTGATTAAGCACAACGGAATATGAAATAAGAATATAATCAACATTACTAATAAGGTTTTCTTTATTCAAACATGATAAAGAAACTAACTAGCTAACTACTAAATACGCTCTCTAAGCGTCTAAACTCTCATTGGAGAAGTCAGCTATGAAAAAAAAATAGATGCCTGTAACCTAGACGCCTACCCTCTTTATATCATAGAGGGAGGTTACAAGAAACCCTAGCTTACTAATAAAGCTAACTAACTATTACATACTAGGTCCTCATTGTTTCTTCTTTCTTCATTTCTACTTGTGGGTTCTGTAATCATCAAATCTGTAATTCCCAACAAAATCCATCACCCGATGTAAGGTGAGGATGGAAATAGCAATACATCACCTCCGTACGTGAGTATGCAGCAGGACGGGGTGATGGCATATGATGAAAACCAAAAAAAGAGGTCTCCACCACCCTCGTCTTCCCACACGACTGTGTCAGGGAGAAAAACAGATCAAATCTTTGCACCTCCCTTAAGCTCAATTGCTTAGACGCGGGAGGTGGTGTGACTAGCAAGGAAGACTCATCAATAACTGGAGTCGACTCAAGGGGCTCCAGACTACTAATGTCCTCAAACTCCTCATCAAAAAGGGGATTATCATAACATAAAGTACAATCATCATTAAAGTCGAAGAGATGGTTACCTCAGCCCAACAGATAGGCGAACGGCATTTGCGACCATACAACGCCTCAAAAGGTGCAGCTTTAATACTCGTATGATAGTTGTTGTTGTAGGAGAACTCTATCAATGGTAGATGTCTGTCCCATCCCTTTCCGAAGTCCATCACACACGCTCGTAGCATGTCTTCTAACGTTTGGATGGTCCTCTCACTTTGACCATCTGTTTGTGGATGGTAAGCCGTACTCATATCCAGTTGAGTACCTAGGGCTTCGTTCAACGATTTCCAGAAATGAGACGTAAACTTACTGTCTCGATCAGAAATAATCAAAACTGGCACTCCATGTCTCGAGACTACTTCCTTCAAGTATTGTCTCGTCAACTTCTCCATTATGTCGGTTTCCTTCATTGGTAAGAAATGGGCAACGTTGTTTTGGTTTTTTTTTTTTTTTTGAGTAGGTGCTTTGTGAGTCGGTCTATAAATTACCCAAAGATTATCTGACCAGACGTCGTCTTAGGTAACTTAGTAACGAAATCCATAGTAATGTTCTCCCATTTCCATACTGGGATTACAGGTTGAACCAACAAACCGGATGGTTTTTGGTATTCTGCCTTAACCTTTGCATAAGTCATGCATTTACTGACATACGTGGCAATTTCTGCTTTCATGTTGGGCCACCAGTATAGCTTCTTTAAATCTTGGTACATCTTGTCCGATCCTGGGTGGATCGAATACTTTGACTTATGTGACTCATGCATAATCAAAGCTCTCAAGTCACCAAAACAGGGTATCCAACTTCTATTTTTCAAACACAACTTTCCGTCGACACGTGGCTCCAGATTCTTAATCATGCCACACAAATCTTCTATTCCATAATTCTCTTCCTTTCTTGCCTCAACTTGAGCATTCAAGATCTGCACAGGGAGGTTGAAAACCAATTATCATAACCAAGGCTCGAACTCCGTAGGCATTAGGTCTACTCTTTTGGCTCCAACGCATCAGCCACTACAAGTGCCTTCCCGGTGGGTGATAACGTAACTCGCAGTCGTAGTTACATAACAGCTCTAACCATCTACGTTGTCTCATGTTCAACTCTTTCTGATCTAGAATATGTTGCAAACTCTTATGATTAGTGAACAAAACGCACTTCGTGCCGTAAAGGTAATGTCTCCACATCTTGAGAGCGAACACCATAGCTCCTAATTCCAAATCATGTGTCGTGTAGTTCTTCTCATGGATTTTGAGTTGGCGAGATGCATAAGCTATGACTTTCTCCTTCTGCATCAACACTGCGCCTAATCCCTTATGAGAAGCATCACAATATACTATGAAGTTTTCACTTCCTTCGGGTAATGCCAATATCGGTGCACTACACAACTTTTGATTCAATGTCTGGAAAGCAGTTTCCTCCTTTTCACCCTAATTGAACTTTACACTTTTCTGAGTCAGCTTCGTCATAGGCTTGGCAATCTTGGAGAAAACTTTGATAAATCGTCGGTAGTAACCGGCAAGACCTAGAAATTGGCAAATTTATGTCGGGGTCTTGGGTGATTCCTAATCGTTGATTGACTCAATCTTTGTAGGATCAACGTGAATGCCTTTATTATAAATCACGTGTCCAAGAAATTATACCTTTGACAGCCAAAAGTCGCACTTCGAGAACTTGGCGTACAATTCTTCCTTCTTGAGCAACTCCAAAATTAGTCTAAGATGTGCATCATGATCTTCCTTAGTCTTCGAGTAGATCAAGATGTCATTGATGAACACGATCATAAATTTATCTAAGTATGGTCTGCATACCTGGTTCATCAAGTCCATGAATACTGCCGGCGTGTTAGTCGATCTGAAAGGCATCGCTTAGAACTCGTAGTAACTATAGCGGGTCCTAAACGCCGTCTTTGGAATATCCTCGTCACGAACTCTGAGTTGGTGATAACCAGACCTCAATTCGATCTTCGAGTACACACTTGATCCTTGCAACTAATCAAACAAGTTGTCGATTCTCGGAAGTGGGTATAGATTCTTTACAATAAGCTTGTTAAGTTCACGGTAGTCGATACACATCTGAAAAGAGCCATCTTTCTTTTTGACAAAAAAAACTGGAGCTCCCCAGGGTGAGGAACTTGGTCTTATAAATCCTTTGTCATAAAGTTCTTGTAGTTGAGCAGATAATTCTTCCATTTCTAACGGTGCTAATCTATACGGGGCTCGAGCTACAAGTGCAGCACCTGGGACTAAGTTGATTTGGAATTCAACTTGTCGTATCGGTGGTAATCCAGGTAAGTCTTCAGGAAAGACTTCTGGAAAGTCCCGTACAGTCGGCACGTCTTCGAGTCGCTTCTCCTTCGACTTGTCTTTGTTTTCTTTCATCGTAACCTGCGCCAGAAATAGTTGACAACCTTTCTCCATATACTTCTGGGCCTTTACACATGATATAATGCTCAACGTTGATTTCTTCTCCTTGTCACTTTTGTCTCCTTGAACGATCAGAATTTCGTTTCCGTAAGGAATACGCACTATCTTCTCGTCACAGACAATCACTGCATGATTCTTTGCTAACCAATCCATGCCGATGATAACGTCGAAACTACCCAAATCTATGGGCATCAGGTCGATATTAAATGGATGTCCTAACAATCCTAATGTACAGCCTCTAAGCACAGTGTTGGTTTCTGAAGTTCTTCCGTCAGCTAGCTCGACAGCGTAACTAACGTCTAAGGCAGAGGGAATGATATCTAGCAATGCACTAAAAGTATTTGATACGAAACTTCTATCGGCACCCGAATCAAATAACATATAAGCATGATGATCGTTGAGAAGGAACGTACCCGTGACAGTGTTGGAACCCGGGTTAGCGTCACCTCCTCCTAGGACATATGCTTTGCCTCTTGCATTTTGGTTCTTGACTTTGGGACAATCCTTCTGGTAATGTCCTTGTACTCCACATTCAAAACACGTAACAACTCCCTGGTTTAGCCCTGGAGTTCCTTGAGTAGTTACAATCACAACAGACCTGCAATCCCTGGCTAGATGTCCAATCCTCTTACAGTTATGACACTTAGTAGCTGACTGTCCTTCGTGGTGTAGCCTACACCTATTGTAAAAAGGAAGTGTTCCTTCATAACCATTCTTCTCCTTGTTACCAGCCATATAGGCTCTAGCAACATTCTGACCTCTAGTATTCTATCGTTTGTGGGGTGGTTGTTGCCCATGGTTGTTTCTATAGTTGTTGTTCAATCTCCTCTTATTCTCTGCGTTTCTTACAGCATAGCCCTTCAACTTTTAATCCATCAAGTTGTTGGCAATTCGAACAGCATCTTGTAGTCTTGTGGGTTCTGCAGTAATTACATCCCATGGATAATATCAGAAGACCCTGCAATTAAGAATTTCCACCATCTTCCTCCTCGGGGACCATTTTGGTACACATCATGGTAAGTTCTTGGAACCTTTGAGTGTAAGTAGCCATGTCATTGTTCTTCATCGACAAATTCCACAACCCGGTTTCCATCTTTTAGATCTCATTTCTTAGGCAGTACACTTCAGTCATCAGCTTCAACAGCTCTCTCCATGATAAAGCGTATGCAGCATCAGTTCCGATGGTTCTCTTGTGAGAATTCCATCAGGTTAATGCACTGTCGAGTAAAGTACATGTAGCATACTTGACTTGATATCTCTCCGGATAGTTGCTGATGTGAAACACAGTGTGAGTCCCAAACTGAACAGATCTTTGCAGCCTACTAAGGGTGATAGCCAACTTGTATAAATACAGATTGACTATAGAGAAATACTGACTATGAATACTTATTGTATATGCGGAATCTACACAATAGTATTAAGAAGAACAATGAAAAACTAAACTTTGATTTCTATTAATCTGCTAAAGTGATTACAGATTACTAACTATGAGATATGATTTTATGAGATGAGATATATATATTGAACTGATTGTTATCACTCTCTAATGATGTAGGGTTCCTTTTATAGACCAATGATAAACCCTAACAGGCTTACAAAACGCACAAAAATAAACATACTTCTCCTAAAATTCACATGTATATCTCTAAAACGGTAAACTGAACTAATTAATACTAACGGTACTAACTATCTGAGCAGTACTTAACACTTTGTACTGTCAGTACTAACTATAACTATCGGTACTAAGTCAGGAATGAATACTTCCTAACAATCCTCCCTTAAACATGATTGTTGAACTCTTTTAACTTCATGTTTCTTCAGGTTAATCTTCTTAAGTTCTTGGAGGATGTATCCAAACACTTTAACACATCTTGATCTGATCTTAAAACACTATCCATCTTCATCAGCAACTTTGTCTTGTCAGCAACAATCTTTTTAAGCACAAACCAACAGATGGCTTTGTAAGATTGGCAAACTACCAGCTCATAAACGTATTTGATTATCCATTACCAGAAGCCGTTTGCTTATGGATAGTCAACTCTTATATTTCAAAAAAATAGTGAGTTAATTACCATAACAGTTTTGTAAACTGTCAACCATCAATGGAATTGATTTTCTTTACCAAATAGCGTTGGTATTTTTTGGACTAGCCAATCTTTTTATTGCCATAACATGGTTGCATGTAATCCATATAGTTTTTAGCAAACTATCAGATATCAACAAATTTATGTAGTCTTACCAAGAACTGTTTTTGTGATCTTGGACTAGCAACTTCTTTCACCCATGCAAACCTAACTATTCCCCACGCAGCGGCGCCAAAAACTTGTTGCGGTTGTCGTAAGGGACTTCTACAAGAAATTTTACAACTCCCTAGGCAGTGTACCTAACCGTTGTAGTGTAGTATAGGCAAGACTCGGGGGTTGTTATCGTTCACTAGGGGAATAGGTTGGGAAGGCTTGATCACGGTCTAACAGAATTTTAAGGGTTGAGAGAAGATTCTTTTTGCGTTTTTATGTTTATAGGAAAGCAGGTAAATCATATATTTGAGAGATTGGTTGGCTTTAGCTATTAAACTAAATAATAAACTAAGCTACTGGTGATAACAATATAATAAAAGATTGTGTTTATTTAATCATGTATTACTCCCTATATTGCTTCTCCTAGTGTTGTTGCTTTGTCACACTTATGATAATCTATGTAATTATTTCCTAAGTCATGAACGAATTACACGAACCCGCCGTCTATTTAATATTTCGTTAAAGTAACGCACAAGTAAGGTAGTATGAAGACTATTACAAGGCCCCTAAGAGTATCTTAAATGCATTTGAAATATATTAAGAGTGGATCAACCATATAAGGGGCAAGGTAGTATGAAGACTGTCACCCGATGGTATCCTTTCTACACAATCACGTTTTCTTACACATATCAACAGCGATACAGACAAAAGCTGGTTTTCTAAGACCTAACATGCATATTCATCACAAGAAGCAACACCACTAAGATCTACATCTTAGGTTTCATACAATCATAAATAAACACAATAAAAGGTTTAGCCAAGCATGTTAAAGGTAAAGCAAGAATAATAATGAATCAAACAACACATAGACATATTGAATGATTAAGATAATCTTACTTGATTAAAACATGAATTAAAGGAAGTACAATAAGGTTTTGAGGCCCTAAAATCATCCCTAACAGCTGCTAAACGAACTAGAGTTCATCCCTTTCTTTTACTCTAAAGTTACACATACAAAACCCCAAAAACGGATTTGTATTTATAGGAAAATCGTTGTGACGGCGTCGCGTGTTGATCGTGACGCCGTCATGAATAGAATATTCTAGATAATGGGTTGGGTCGTATAATTTGACACCGTCTGGAAATCTTGTGACGCCGTCTTGAGATGGGTTATGACGGCGTCACGTGTAATCCGTGACGCCGTCTCCAGCTTGTGAGTAGAAATTCTTGAGAGATGTTGGTGTAGGTTCGTAGTCTTGTCCGTTTCTTCTCTAAATGAGCCCAAGTCACGTGTATTTCCTCCAAATGCCTTCCAAATGTTAAATACCTAAAAAGGAACGATTAAGTACCTATTTTGGGCATAAATGCACGATTTAGGAGGTTAAACGACCCTGAAAAAGTGTATAAAATGACACCTCATCAAATACCCCTACACTTGGGATTTGCTTGTCCTCAAGCAAATGGGCTTTTCTACCTAGACAATAGCAATATGAGGGTCATTTTACCTACTCTTTAAAAGTAATTTACAACACAACCTTCTAGACCTTGTAATTAAAAGCACGCAAAGTATATACTAGCACCTCACATAAGTGTTTAGGATTCTCTCTTTCACTTGGGTGTATAATAAATTATAACATAAGGGGGGAAACAGAAAATAAACACTCATTACCTGTCATAGCATATAAATTACCATAGACTTGGTAAAGGATCAAACCTCCACCACTAGGCGCAAGCATTATATATTACTACCTAAGAGGTCTTTTTAAAGGGTTGTGGGTGTAGGTGTAAGATAAATATAATAGAAACAGAAACGGATGGGATACATTTGGGTGGCTTTGGTGAATTGGAGTGGGAAGGGTTAGCTTAATTATTTACACGAATTACACACTGGTTTTGGTATGCGGGGGATAAGGCCAAGACTCGAAACAAGATTACAAATCCTTTACACAACTCGTACCTCATCTCTTTCTTTTTCTTTCTATCTTTCTCTCTTTTTGTTTTCTTTTTTTTTATACTAATACATCATTACATTTGGGGTTTATAACACGTACCCTACACTTGAGTTTTACATGCTTCGATATTTACAATCTAACTAATGACTCGATTTGTGGTGAGATCAAAATTACATGGAGATCATTAACAAAACATATTGGGGGTATTGACTTAACTTTTTATCCCCATTCTTTCGTGAATATAAATACTACGGTGATTCTTCTATCGTCTTAAATAGTTCTTACAAGGATAAGGACTTAGCAACCGTGTACTCAAATAATTAACTTGGGTTAGAACAATAATGTACTAAAAATAAGTACATACAAGGTGGGCTAAGGCTATTTGGGTGTAACGATTAGTGTAAGGGTGAACAATGTTCTTCATTAATAGTCCGGCTTAACCAAAGATTTACTAGAACCGTGAAAAAGGATAGGCTCGAAGGGTTGTACTAGGGGTATCCTGCACTAAAGGTGAGTCCATGGCAAAGGTGTGAGATAGTTATATGATCAGTGTGACCATCATAACAATTACAGGTTTATAAACATAGGTTAATCCTGGTGCCTCTTATCAAGCAAATCCTAATACTTACTATGTAGTCTCGAGATGCATCACAAAAACAAGTTCTAGAATTTAATATACTATCGGCTGCACTCTCTTAAGTAATGCCTAAAGTACATTTCCATGTTCTAGATAGGAGACAAAAACTACGCATACACATACGTTACGACGGATATAGGATACACACCATGTGGGCGCTCCCTGTAACGCCGTTTTCTTGCGTCCAGTTCTGGGGAATGATCTGTGTTGGGCAGAGTGGATATGGGGGGCCGAAGGGTGTAGGGGTGGGGACGGGCGGAGTCCAACCCGACGATGGGTCTGTCGTTATGGAGTGCACCATGTGTCGTATCGTGGATTGTCGATGCGGGCCGAGACGGGATGAAATCCCGCGCGGCTCCTGATAGATTATATATTTTTAATTTTGGTACAAACCCCACACCCACATATAATAACACCCCACCACTCCCGAAATATCCATCACCCCCTTCCCTCTCTCCGTAAGGATCCTCCTCGCGCCCCAAAACTGGCAATCTAAATCGCAACTCGCTCCATACGCGCGGCGTCCTTTGCTTAATGATCTCTCTTTAGACCCTACTCGCTCAGATCCAGACTTTCTACCCTGCTGCATGTGATAAGCATGGTGTTCCCAATGTATCTTGAACATCAACCCATCTAGATTACTAGAACTCATAGTACACCTGTGTCCCCTAAAGAAGAATACATAATCACTGTGAGCTGGGACTCATACAGTTGTTGGAACTCAAATAGACGATAAAGATGCAGAACTCTCTCCCAGTCCTCCTACTCCTGTCGAAAGCAGTCTCAGGGAACCCCTAACTCACACTTGCCTATAATGAATTGTAAGCCCAGTGATCCACTCATAACTCCTCTGACATGACAACCTGAAGACTAATCCTCCTCACTTGCACTCACCAGCCTTCACCACCTCCCCATCTCCAGAAGGGTCACAAGTTACTCTTGCACCTTCTAATCTTCATGATTCAAAAGCCACCTCATCCATCCATCTTAACTCCGCCACCTCAGTAAGAATCCCCATCCCCACACGCCAGATACATAATTTTGCTCGTCTGTCCCCTCTCTAAATTACCCACCCCCCAACTACCTATAATTCATCCTTTACTCTAGACAAATACGTATTGATAGATGATCAGTCACAATACCCCTCAAGCAATATATACTTTATGCCCGTTTCCCTACGGACATACTCCTAGTAACTCCCACCCCCGTCATACGGGGTAGTATACATCCGAACGGGGGGGCACAGATGCTGTCCCTCCTCATCGGGTTAGCCAGTACATGTGCTGGTTGAGTGTCCTCGCGGCTCCTCACTACAGCCTTTTTGTCGGTATGTGTCATAATTTTTTTTAAATTTGGGTCAAAATCACCTCTTATGCTATGTTTCGATATATTACCCATTATTGTAAGGACAGAGCAAATGGCAAATGAAATAATAGTTTCTAAGGCTTATTTTCCCCCTACACTTAAGTTAAACATTGTCCTCAATGTTCTATAGAAGTACCCGTAAAAACAAATAAAGGGAAAAGAAAACAAGGAAAAGAAACTAGTACTCCCCTGGTTTGCTCAATAATGCAGAAGAAACATACGATAACTGGTTAAATCATCATCTAAGAATCATCCAGTGAAACTTCGTAAGAATTTCCAAGCTTCTTCTCATCAAATATAAACTGTAATCAAAGACAAAGACAACTATACCAATCATAAAATGTGCGATATTCAAATATACAATATGAATTTAAGGTTTGACTCGATAAAACAGTAATGATAGGATGAGAGAATTGTCAAACTTATTGGTTTTACAGATTTATAACAGAAGATTACATATTTCAAATGTTATGCAAGTTTTATTTTCAAAAATAACTAAAAACTTTACGTTTTCTGGACCTGGGCGTTTGACGCCGTTAGGAGAATCCTGACCCCGTCACAGGTGTCGTGGTGACGGCGTCACGTGTAAATCGTGACGCTGTCTCCACGTTATGTGAAAATGAAATTTTTGTTTTTGATGAAAAATTTCATGCACTTGATTCCATAAGTTAATTCCTGTACAAATAGCTGCATAAAACCTGAGATTTGACAATTTACTCATATGACTCGAAACTGACGCGAATTAATCTAAACAAATTATTTAACATGCTTGAACTTGGTTCAAAAACCGGATAGATTTCCCTACACTTATTATTTACCTTTGATTGAAGTTAAATCGAGGTTAAAAACCATACAAAGCATGATTACAAAATAGAGTTCGAACATGATAGAATAAAATGAAAAGAGTAAAACACATGACACTCTTAATTGCGGGAAAAATAAATATTGGGTTGCCTCCCAAGAAGCGCTTTTCTTTATTTACGAGTCTTGTAGCTAGACTCGAAGTCACACGTTTTTACGTGTCGTAGAAGTGGTCCAATTCGATGATTTCCCTTAGACTTTCTCTTTCGGAGAGTTTCCTAGTAGTGGGGATTGATTGTAGGGTTTTGGTAAACTCCTCTCCATCTGGGTCAATTAGTCTAATCTTGGCATGCCATGCTCTATCTCCATTTTTGGGTGGTTTGTCCCAGTTAATCGGTTTTTTAATTAGATCCTATGATTCCCACATATTACTTTTAAGGTTAATGGGTATGGCTCCTAAGAACTCTACCATCCTCCTAAACGCTAAGGTATCCTTAAAAGGATTGAGCTCGACATCTCTAGCAATTTCCCATTCTCCAGGTAAATGGCAGTCTAAGAAGTCCTTCCTAGCATAATAAGGGGTTCGTGCGCCTATTTCATCCGAGAGAGGTCGTAGTTTGTATGACTCCCTTTTTCCAAGTGTGGTCCAATAAGGTGCTTCCTCCTCACCTAAGTCTACCCCTTTTACTTCGAATACCGACCTAGTGATTCCTTCCCCCACTGCTATTTTGGTCATCCTACAATATATAACTGCGTTGGCGGTAGCTAGGAATCCTCTCCCCACTAGCAAAGGGGTCTCGGGGTCCTTCTTCATATCGATCACATAGAAATCATTTAATAGTTTTAGTTTTCCCATGTGGACTTCTACGTCTTTAACAATCCCAACAGGGTAGGATTTGGTTCCGTCAGCTAGCTCAAAGATATGGTCAGTCTCTTCTAATAATCCGATGTTAAGTTTTTTGAAGAGGTAGAGTGGGATTATGTTCACACATGATCCTAGATCAGCCAAGGTGTCAAAAGGTTTTGAGTCCCCTAATCTATAAGGTAGAGTGAATAGTCCAGGATCTTCCATTTTCACAAGTATTTCTCATTGGACAAATGTTGATTTGTTTTTGCCTAGTTCTAAGATTTCTACGTATTTATCTAATATGGCATTATAGATTGGAGCGTGAGCTAGGAATTCAAGAACCGGTAGGTTAAGATGCAAATCCTGGAATTCATCTTCAAGAGTTTGTTCGGGCTCTTCTGATTGTGTTGGTTCATTTTCAATCTTGGGTTGCCGTAGGCTTGTTTAGGAAATGGTTGCCTCCTTGAAATGTGCCTTGATAGCATTGATTGAGTTGGAAGGGTGAGATGAGCATTGGGCGTCTAGAAAGATGGGACCGCCCGGAGGTGGAGGGGGGACCGCCGAGTGCATAGTGGTTAGAGTAATGTGTTTGGTTGTGTAAAAACCTTTTGGGTCTTGTGGGGGTGTGTGAGTTGGTGGTTTCTCGCGATCGTGGGGTTCGAGCCTTGGGAGGGGATTGGATCTTCGGGTACGTATGGGGGGGGGGCCAGTTGGTGGGGTGGGGTGGGGGGGTCGAAGTGGTTTGTCGGGGGTTGCCGGCGGGGTGATGGGAGGTTGTGTGGGCGGGGGGACATGGGTATTGTGAGTGGGCTTTGTGATGTGGGTGAGGTGGTGGGGGTATTGGCTCTGTTTAAAGTGAACTGTTTTTTTATTTCATATAATGTTCCTCCTATTCTCTTTTAAGATATTTATTACTTATGGATTTAGGTGTTGGATAGTTTTATTTATTCCACCACCTAAATTCCCAAAACTTGATTTAATTGAATTCATTTAGCTTTTCTATATTTTCGCTATTTATTTTTATAACTTTTTGCGATTGTTATGGAGTATGATAGTTTATAGATAAATTGTAGACACGATGGGAGAATAGACAGGTGGTGGGGGAGGTTTTGGTGGAGAGAAGGGTGGGTGGGGTTGAAGGTGGGTGGGTGGGTTAGTGGGGCGAGGAGGTATTTTTTTGATTGGATGGGGGGAGGGATTACAGAGGGTGGTGTGGTTTTTTTGTTGTTTTTTTTTTTTTTTTTTGTTTTTTATATATGATTGGGGGTTTGTCAATTCGTGTGTTCTGGAGGGGTGTGTTTTATCAATTTTGTTCGTTATGTATTTTTCTCTGGAGAAAAAAGTACAGCAACTATCTTTCAAAATATTCACTTACAAGGTGGATACATTAGAGATAACACTTCTAGTGCTTATTTGTGACTATATTTATTCAAAGACGAGAGTGTCTAGTTGTATTTATAAAGTTATAGGGGCTGTGAAGTGCAATATGAGGCTACATCGATAACTAAGTTACAAACACAAGTGCCGGCGTAAGATGCAATCACGTTTGGCTTTATAATACACTAATAGCAAAATGAAAACTATACAATAAGATAAGACAGATAACTTTCGAGGACTCTGATGTCGAGAAAGAATCATAGACACTGCAGGGGAGCCGGAATAAATTGAGGAAGACACACAGTTCATCAAACATAAATACAATACTAAAAAAACTTCATAGTGGAGTCTATACTACAATTTCTTTTACACACTTTCAAATCGATGAGCGCCAACTGAGGAGGTCAACGTTTAATCATACGCGAGACTATATATGCTTGACACAAACTACTGAATACTTCATACAGGTCATTTCTATAGACAATTCTGTCGAGAGAGAGGATCACTTTTACTTAGCTTACAGGGGGGGGGGGGGGGGTGGGGGATGGGGGGTGTGTGGTATATGTCTATACATGAACAACGTGGGGTTACATAATCTGTTTGATTTATATGAGGCAGGATAGGAAGACTGTTTGTTCTAAACTACTAAGATAAGTATACATTAGAGTCAAAATGCAACTACTAGATAATATACATGTGAGACTTAAAGCTGACAGTCTGTTCAGGAGTTGGATTTAGGTTGGTTTGAGTGTGCACGTCTGTTGAAGTGGTGGTGTGGGCGTCTTACTGTTATGGTAGGGACATGGTTTAAAAAGGGACTTTTTCTAGCTTAAAAATAATCTAGCAAAAGGATCCTTATGGCTTAGTGGCTTATACCACTAAGAAGAATGGCCAAAAAGCTATAATAAGCAAAAAAGAAAAAGCATTTTGAAATTCAAATAAGCACTTAAAAAGCTTCATGAAAAGACTGTTTCTCAAAGATTTCAACACTTGGCAAATTTTTCAATCTTTACAAACTACCACTTTTGAGCTTAAAAATAAGCACACAAACAGATCCTTATGAACTTTTAACCTACAAACAGATTGGCTTTAGACCTCAAAGAACAATAATCAACACTCAAAAAGCATTTTGAAATTCAAGATAAGCAACAATAAGCAAATGAAAACGCAATTTCTCAAACTTTTCAACACTTAGCACCTTTTTGACAGTTTTAGTAAAACACAAACCAAACAATGCAGGCTTTAAAGCTTTGTTTCTAACTTCTTTTAACACATGAATAAACACAAAAACAACACAAAAGCAACAATAAGCAAAGCACAATCAAATAAGTGACTAGAATAAGCTTAAACTTAACAGTTTCAAGCAATGAACTCTTAAAATCTTAATTTTGAGTTTTAATACCTAAAAACTTTTAACAACTGAACTTTATGATGATTTTAAGTTAAACTAAGGTGACCCAAAAGACTTAACTCGTTTTGACCCGTTTTGACCTTCAAAATCAGTTAAACCAAACACCCCTTTGAAATCTTAAAATGCCTTTTTTACTTGCAAACTTAAATTTTTTATGAACAACCCCTTAAGACCAAATATCTAACAAGCATAATAAGCAATATTATGCATATTTCAATAACAAATAAGCACTTAAATAAGCTAAAACAGATTACGCAAGTAGATAAGCTATTTAAGATAGATTTTTGAGAAAACTTAAACTAATGACTTCTAAACATAAGACAAGTATAATAAGCATTAAACATCACAAATAAGCATAAATAAGCATAAATAAGCAAAAATAAGCATGCAATAAGCAATAATAAGCAGTTGAATAGTAAATAGAATAAAAACTTAAAATGAAAACTTACAAACACCATTGCTCAAAACAGGGTAAATAATCAAATCAACAAGCTCTAGCTTGTCAAAAAATAAACTAGTGAGGTCTATAAGCTCTTCCCAAGCTAGCTTATCATCCAAAAAGCTTTGGTGTTTTAAGGGGTGGATCTTTTTAGTATTTTTTTAGATTTTTATGATTAAAACAGGAAATAAAAGAGATTAAATTGTAAAATAAGGTTTGATTCAAGAGACAAAAAGCTTAGTGAAGCTTTTAGGTAAGATCTACAAGCTATTTCATAGCTTTTCAAGGCTTGACAACTTATATAAAATGATCAAACATAAACCTCAAAATTTTCATTAAAAACTTAAACTTTTACAAAGGAAATTGAAATACAGGATAACTTTAAAAACATAAATGAAAATACATTAAAAATAGACTAAAAACTTAGGACAACTACTCAAAAAAAACTCTCTTTAACCACAAGGGTTAAGCCCTCTATTTATAAGCCGGATAGAAGGACCTAGATCCTTGGCTTGGTTTTCTTGTGTGAGAGGAAACAAAAGCTTCAATCTTGGCCCTTTAAATCATCTTGTGCTTCTTTAAATCCATCATAACCCATGATTATTGCCACGCAATCATTCCCCAATGATTGATTTTGGATTGCCAATGAGTCAAGTGCCAAAAATGTCATCCCTTGCATCATTTGAGCTTCTAGAAGAGGGTTTAAGTGGGTTTAACCTCAGGGTAAGTGTAACTTTAAGGGTGGAGGTGAATAGTAACAATAGAGGAGGCAGCGGGAAAAATGGGTGAATGGTATTATTTGATGCATGGAGAAAGATTTGGGTACATAGCCTGAAGTCCCTCAAGGTGTTATGTTTAATTTCAACCATAGTCCTTGTGGTTCACAACTTTGGTCCTTATAGTTTGTCAATGTTTACACCGTTAGTCCTTAAAGGACTAACGTATAAAGGTTAATGGTAAAACAATCTCGTCAAGTGATTTTGGGTAGGGTTGGCTTTTTAATTTGGGCAGGTTAATGTAATAAAAGTGTTATAAGGGCTTTTATATTTTATGTATAAGGTTATAAATATAATGATTGTCCCGATCCCACAGTGGTACGGGTTGGCCCAACTTTGGTAATTTATGTTTTCTGGTTCAGTTTTCGATGCTCTTTCCAATTCCACTTCATGGGGTTGACTTTGACTTGACTTTGTTGACTTTGACTTTTTGACTTGGCTTTGATTTTGACTTCTCTTTACGCTCTTTCCGTTCTCGTGCTCTGTTTTGTCGATTTGGCTTCTATTTTTGTCTTTTTCTTGGATATCCATTACCTGCACAATACAAATTCAAAACTTACAAATACAATGTATTTTTGGTACGTTTTTAGTCATTTAAGTTTGATTTTAGTGGTAAAAGGTATGTGTAATTAAACACATACCAATCAAAAACGAGACCAGTATTCCTTGCAAATGGTTTTCCAAAGACTACTTCTCCTAGGTGGTGATCTATAATACTAGTTGTGTCCTCCAAAATCATGAAATTACATTCGTATGTGAAACTTCCTATGAAAACTTTTAAACTCTTGACTCTTCCTATAAAGTTGCTGTTCTTACTAGGGTTGGATAGTTTTTGTCTTGAATCCATCCCTTTATTAATGATCTTATTATAATGTTGCTTAGACATAACATTAGTTGGTGATTCTAAATCAATGTAGGCTTGTCTTTTAAGGAAGTGACCCGTGACAACCGAGATTGAGCAGGCTAGTTTATACCATTAGTTATGGCTAAGAGTTCATTATATGTGTCTAAGTGTATGCTATGTGATTTTATGTTTGCTAGTGAGTTAAGTATGTGCATTATATCAATTTTGAGGTGTTTGGGCATCTCATTTTTGAGTATAGTTTGTGTTAGATTATGAGAATTCCATTTGTTCACGTCTTAGTGAAAAATGAAGTGATTGGTCCGTATTTCAGTAATGCTACGGAAAAAGTTTGATGATTAAGTGATTAGCGTTTATGATGATTGTGACATTTTAGAAAATTAGATAATTGTGAAATTTGGAAGTTTTGTGCAAACTTTCTAAAATAATAAAGTCTTTTGGTAGAAAAGAAAGTTATTTTTAGAAGGGTTAGTAAGTGGCGCTTAAGTAAAAAGGTTTAATCAAATTAGCTTAGACTTTTGTAAAAACTTTAGGTAATATATTAAATTAGTTAATTAAGAAAAAAAAATTAAGGGGGTCGGTTTGTTTTGGACGACACAAAGAAGAAAAAAAAAGAAGTTTTAATATTTATCACACTCTAGTTGGATTAAGATTAGGCTAGTAATGCTAATAAATATAGATGATAAAAAACCTTAGCACCCAAGTCGAAAATAATTTATTTTTTTTTTTATCCTTCCTTTTTTGGTGGTCGTTATTTTACACACCACCCCAAAACCCTAGGAAAATCGATTTCATTGCTAAGACCCAAGAAAAATCAAGAGTATTGTTTAGGTGCTTGTAATCAAAGGTAAAATATATATAACCTCTTTAAATCTTTCAAGAAAATCTTTTTCAAGAGCTAGATCCAAGAATCAATCGAGAGTGTTGTTTAGGTGCTTGTAATCAAAGGTAAATACATTAAACCTCTTTAAATCTCTTAATTTTTATAGCTTAATTATGATGGATTTAGGTTTAATAAAAATACAGATTTATTATGTAATTAATGTTAATATGGTAATTAGATTTGAATTAGGGAGGAATCCATGCAATTTTAGGTTAGGGTTTGCATGGATTGATGTTATATTGATGAGCAGAATTTAGGTCAGATTGATTGATGTTTTTATCCATGATGGAGAATGAAAATGACATGATTCTTTTTTTTAAACTATAGCATTTTGAATCTTCTTTTCAAAAAATCAGGCCTCAACAGTTTTTAAGGTAGGGAAGTCAATTAAATAATGGTTACAAGATTCGTTGTCAAAACTGTGTTTTCAGACGAATTTTGAGTCAACTTAAGTGAGGTGAAAACCCTACTTAATAAGTGTTTTAAATTAATCCCTTTTACAGAAAGTAACTTTCATATGTCTATTAAGAAACCCTGAAAGGGCTAAGGCTAAAATAAATTTAAGCTGGGTTTTGAAGTCGTAACTTTTTAGTGCGCAATCAGATCCGAAAGTGACGAGTTTGTAAGTTTGATTATCAAAGGTATACTTATGCATTGAATGGATGCATGGGCTTCTGAGGGAACTTAATATACACATGTGGGGTCATGTGTGAATTTTGGTGGGAATTATGGATGCGTTTTGGTATGGGTTTTGGGTCGTGTAAGTTGGGTAAAAATTCTGAATTTGACCAGAAAGTTGTAAGTGTTTAAAATAAAAGTAAAAAGTAAATAAAAGATAAAATGAAGATATAAAATGATGGTAGAGAGTCTTTACATATAGTATAGATGATATTAGTCCATCATTAGGGTTGTTATATTGGATTGAGCGTTTAGCATACCAATGGTAACATGAGCTTTTATTGTGTATAGTTTAAGGAAGGAGTTTGTGTTACTTGTAGCTGCGCGAGTATGAATTATAAGGGTCTTTAGATAAGGGTTTTAGGGGCATAAAGTCACGCTAAAATTCTGCAGTTTTGGTTAAAATGAAATCGTAAATTGTAATGTGTCATTGAAGTGGTTAAGGTTGGGCATGGTGTCCGGTTGACCCATGGTGGTTAATTAAACCCTTAGACATCCATCATATGATTGTTTCATGTGCTTAAGCTTTTGGCTTAGTAGCGTGTGACACGTGTTGTTTTGATTGTTTAGTTTTGTGCAAAGGATTTGGAATTGTTTGAGCATTCAGGTGACTTTCATAGTCCCATATTTTTACATTGTTTTAAACTTGGGATGGAAATGATGCTAGTATGAAAATGCTTTGATTACTGTGATAATGTGTTTAGAGTGATGCATGGACTGTATGTGGCTATTATATGTTATGTGCTACATGTTCGGGATATGGTACACTCCAAGGCTTTGTGATCAAATGGAGTGGGTTTTGTGGTACACTCCAGGGCTTTGTGATCAAATGGAGTGGGTTATGCGAAAGAGACGTCTCGTAGATCGTATGAATGGTATTGGTTTGGATTGGATTTGATTTGGTTTACATGGTAGCTTATATGATAGTTCACTTATTGTCATGCAGTGTTTTTCATTTATCACAGTAATGATTTTAATGGATTTATGTTGTGTCTTAAACCTATGTCTCTCACCAACTTTATGTTGACGTTTTTAAGCATCATTTTCAGGTAATCAGCGTGAGACTAATGATGCTAGGAGAAGTGGGTAGAGAGACCTTAGGATTTGCTTATGGAGCTCTCTTTATTTGGCTTTTCATTTTATAGACTTATGTTTGTCGAATTATTGTTGTTTGGGATTGTTGATTTGCTTTTATGTTGGTTTATGCTTTGCGCGTGTATGACATTACTTAATAATGCAAGACTCCTTTATCTTGTGTTGGGTATTGTTATGACACATAGTGTCCCCTGTAGTTGTTTTCTTTTCCTTTTAGTATCTCTATAGTAGACGCCATTGTGTTGTAACGATATCCATGAAGTTACACCTCGTGCTTCCGCCTTGGCGGGGTGTGACAGATTGGTATCAGAGCTGATGGTTATAGAGAAGTAGGTGATTGAGCCTAGACTATAACCTAGGAGTCCTTCGCGTAGATGCATAATATGATATGAGCTTTTAGTAGCATAACTAGGATGCTTGTAGTAGTTCTGGACCCGCGGAGTCGGGTGACTCTTGCGAAGGCAAAGTCAAACCCAAGCAAGGCCCAACATAAGTTTATTCCGTCTTTTACCTCGTCACGTTGTTATTGATTATTTCTTTCGAATATTTTTGTATTTTGGAGGCGCTGCGAGAATTTCGTTCCTTTATGTCGTTTTCGATTTTATTTTTATATAAGTAAGTTATTCTTTGTTGGGGCATCATTCTTAAGTTATATTGGAGTAGATTAAGATGTGCAATGTGGTATATGTGCTTATATGTGTGTTATCATCGAGATGTGTAGTCTTGGAAGTGAGTACACGTGTGAAAGGATGCACTTATAATTATGGTGGCCAACATAATTATAAAGGTATCACACACGTGGACTTGTAACCATAATTGCATTGATCGATGTTTGTTTGTTAGATGTTAGTATGAGATGATGTGATATGTGTGTTTATGGCATGTATGGTTGTATAGTTAGAGAATTCTTCTCTTAGCTAATGGGTGATCTTGTTGGGCTTTGTTAAGTAGTCAATAGGTTTCCCTTCTATATATATTTATGGATATCCCGGATACCTCTTATTTATAATATCGTGAATATTAAGTGGTTCGTTCGCTTGATTATGCATTCGGAGATCTTACTCGCATCTTAGCATTCCTTATTTGTGCCATGCCGATACAAATGATTTAACTTTTCCATTTTGGTGTCTTGATATATATTGGTTGTTTGGATTTGCTTGGCGGATATTGGTACGTTTCGTCGGTTATTCCTTGCTTTGATTTCTCATATGAATATCATATTTTGTTTAGGAGTTCTTGGTTCGTGACAAATTAGTACGGATATGTGATCCCTTCTTTATACATCCTTTGGTTTTGTAACATGGTTACGGCATGTTAGTACCGATGTTTTCTATGGTTTTATTTGGGTCGTTATTGTGGACGAGTCTTTATGTCTTCTCTTGGTTTGCAATGTCTTTGCATGAGTTGAACTGGTGCATGTTCGTTTGACTGTTATTCTGATTATTGGTTTTGTAATATTTGCTCTTTTTAAGGGAATAGGTTGTGTTAAATCCTTACGGTATTTTGTTATCCTTTTTGGTATTACGATGTCTTTTGTTTAATGCTACGCATTTTAAAAGTAAAATCTTTTGGAAATATATCTTGATGAGGTTTGGGAGAAAACGATATTTTTATTATTATTCATTGTATGAATACAACGTGGCACTGGTTAATGTTAACGTCTCTATATAACTACGAAATTCAGGTCTAAAATAACATTTATGATTAAGATATGTCTAAAATAATTATTACAAATAAAATCTGAAATTACTTATTTTATGCTTGATAAATCTAAATTTTTCTAAACAGGTTAGAAGTCCATGATTTTCCTATAATAACCATGTTTAAAATAGATTTTAATGAAGATTATATTCAAGACGATTTCGAGATTTAAAATCAATTTTCTTTATTTTAGACGACTTTCTTTATTATTTTTAAACAAATTGTTATTAACAGTATTTTGTTGGTTCTTTCGAGTAAAGTCAATTATTGTTATATGAATTCTATCTTCTCATTTTGATGGGTATGGTCAATTGTTAAGTGTTGTGTTGTCGGAGCAAATTGTTGATTCTTTCGGTTTCATTTTCTGTCGGTACGTTTATTCCACCCTTTTTCTTTTAAAGGTTTCTCATGAATTTCGGTTTGCATCTATTTGCGTCTGTGAAATCCCTTATACGTTTCTAGCCTTTCATTTGATATTCGTTGCTACCCTATTCATTAGTTCGTAACCCTTAGACTTCGGTTAAAAATGCACTCTATTCGGCTAAGTCACTCTTCGTAGGGCGCTCGCGTGTTGTTTGTTGGGAAAAAGGACGGTTTATTTTGTATGTGAATGGACTATCGAGAGTTAGACAATCTGACCATTAAGAATCTCCCCAGGATCAGCGACTTGTTAGATTGTTGCAAGGATCGCGTTATTTCTCCAAGTTAGACCTTGATCTGGTTATTATCTGTTGAGAGTGCGTGAAGAGGATATTTCAAATGTTGTATTTAGAGCATGGTATGGACACTTTGGGATTACAATTATGTCTTTAGGATTGATGAAAACACCAGCGGCTTTCATGTACTAAATGAACGGGGTGTGCAAGTTGTATTTAGAAAAGTTTGTTATGGTGTTTATCAAGGATATCTTGTCTACTAGAAGTATTAGGAGGATCATGAAGTTCATTTGAAATTAGTTTTGGAAATGTTAAAGAATGAGTAGCGGAATGAGTAGTTGCTTGTCAAGGGTAAATTTTTCAAGATTGCTAAACTTCTTACTACATTGAGACGGAAGAATCAAAAGTATGAATGGGGTGTTGCCTTGTTGTGATTTTATGATAATGTATGTCATTGATTTAAGGTTCTTATGAGCATGAAAGTCAGGGACATGGTTGGTTTTGAATTGATGGTGTAAGTGATGTGAGATAGGTGTTAGATTAATTAATTCAATGTATTATAGCCTCGTGTTGGATAAATTGTGGAATTGCAAGTGATGGCGATTGAGTTATAGGTATAAAATATAGACTGTTTTAGGACAGCAGATAAACGGAGCTTGTTCCCTAAATTTTTGTCTATAGCTACTGAGTAAATTTCATATTTGGTTAGAATGAGTCTTAAGCTTCATATGGTGAGTTGGATACTCTTGTAACGATTTCGGATGAAGAAGTTATGGTTATTTTACGGTTGCAGACCAAATCTAGAGCTGCTGTTGGAAAACATGTCTTGCTCCAGGTTTTTGGATAGTAGGCCTAGGTTTTAAAGCATGGTTAGCAAATAGACATCATAAGCTTTCACCTCCAATTTAAATCAACTTGACTGCTATTGTGGAATAGGATATATGGCAAAAATCGTAAGCGTTCGAAATTCAGAAAACTTTTGGTTGGAGTTATGATTAGTAAAAAAAATTGATTTCCTATTGATTGGTAAATGGGTTGATTGGTTGGCCAAATTTTTTGAGAACTAGACTTGAGTGGTTTTCCAGAGGTGAAGACCTCACTATTATAGCTTTTATAGTTTAAGAGATACGGTAGTATAAAGTTGATTAAAATTCTGCAACAATATTATCAATTGTTTGATGGATCAGAAGATTTTGTGGTTTACTGTGATGCGTCAAATCAAGGATTAGAAAGTGTGCTCGTGTAAAGGGACAAGGTGATTGTGTATGCCTCCCGGCAATTGAAAATTTCGGGAAGAGCTATGCCACGCATGGTTTATAGTTAGGTGTAATGATTTTTACTCTTGAGATGTGGAAAGATATATTGGTGGCCAAAAATGAAGAAGGATGTAAATACGTATATTATTAGATGTTGTGACTTGCTCAAAGGTAAAGGCTGAATAACAGAGATATTATAGAGGGATGATTAAGTCAGCCAATCTTAAAACTATATGTATAGATTAAAAGATGGAAATGTTGGTAAGAACTTTATATTGATGAGATAATAGTAAAGCATGAGGTGCTTGTGTCGATCATCTTAGATTGTGATGGAAGGATTACTTCAAGATTTGGCAGAGATTGTAGAAAGGCCTTAGGAGCACGGTTGGATATGATTATGGCTTGATGTACCAAATATGATAAGAGTGTGTGTGATTGACTTTGGTGGTAGTTGGGATGTACATCTACCGATAGTTGAGTATCATAAGAGATGGTTGGTGTTAATTCTTAGTAAGCCTGAAGTCGGTTGATTCTTCAAAAGCGTTGAGTTTTGTAACGACTCACATCTTAATTTCAAGACAGTTCTTGTTTGATGAGTTACGAGATTAAGATATGAATGAAGTTGCTACACAACTTAAGGATTTTGAGGGGTTTCCTCGAGTAAGGGTGAGGCTCGAGTAGTTGGATGTTTCTCATTGGTTATAGTTATCATTCGAGTAGTTAATGTGCTCCATTTGAAGTGTTGTATGGAAGGAAGTGTAGATCACCTGTTTTATGGGTTGAGATCGATGAAGGTAGTTTGATTTGGACCCGAGTTGGTACAGGAAATGTTTGATAAGGTAGTGGTTATAAAAGAAAAAAAACTCTAAGTGACGAGAAATCGTCAAAAGAGTTATGCGAGCAGTGGACATAAGTTGGTTGAATACGAGATTGGAGATAAGGTGTTGTTAAAAGTGTCATCATGGAAAAGTGTACTGTGTTTTGGGAAAAGGGAAAGTTATCACCGAGGTATGTCGGACCATTTGAGATTCTTGAGAGAATTAGCCTTGTTGCTTATCTATTAAGGTTGCCTGAGGAATTGGCTGATGTGCATGGCACATTCTGCGTGTCGAATTTGAAAAAGTGTTTAGTCAAAGATAGGTTGCATGTATCGTTGGGTGGACTTAAAATCGACAAGACTTTACGTTTTGTTGAAGAACCTGTAGAGATTATGGATCGGGAGGTTAAGAGTATAAAGCGTAGTGGAATATCTATTGTGGAGGTTCGTTGGAACTCAAAACGTGGTCCTGAGTTTACTTGGGAACGTGAAGAGTATATGAAGTCTAAGTATCCTCAGCTATTTGTTGATCGTGTTGATAATCAGACTAGTTGAATCTCGGGACGAGATTCCCATAAGGAGGGGATACTGTGACAATCGTGGTTTGAGCGGGTTAGCTTATACCTTTAAATTTTAGTTTAATGCCCTTTTGTGTGATTCTTGTGTGTTATGTGATTGTTTTGGTTGCTAAGTGAAGTATATATATGTGCATGGTATCATTTTAGAATTAAATGATCATCTTATTATGTGTGCATGGGTGTTAAAGCTAAGTAAACCACTCGTTTGTGAGTGGTGATTATGGAAATGAAAGACGTGTTGCATGCATTGCAACGTCAATTCTTGGTTTTAAAGGTTAAAACGTTTAGTGAATATGTGTGGCTTTATGAAGGAATGATGTGGTTGAAATAAGGAATTTTGTATCAAACTTTCCATAAATATATAGCAGGTGATTCTGGAAAATAAAAAAGTTATTTTTAGAAATTGCGTTTTATTTCGTTTATGTAAAAAGGTTTACTCAAATTAGCTTAAGTTTTTATAAAAACTTAAGGTAATGCAAGTAAATATGTATTTAATAATAAATATATATATATATATATAAATGCATAAGGGGGTCGATCGGTTTTAGTGTTTGTATGGGTTTAGGAGGCCAAATTTGATAAGTTGGAATTATAAAAGGACCAAAAAACCAAATAAGAGTATTTAGTGGAAACCTAAGTCAAAATATTTGCCTCTCACTCAATATTTCGTGGAGACCAGCCCCCACATCTCTTTTGAGTCAACTTCATCCCTAAGAACAAGGAGAACAAGAGTTTGATCAAAGGTTTGGCTAGAATTGGTGTTAGGATCAAGTAATCAAGAGGTAAGTATAATTATCCTACACTAATCTTTTAATTCAATAACCTTGATTATGATGGATTTAGGTTTAATAAAAATACAAATTTATTATGTAATTAATGTTAATATGTGATTTAAGGGGGGGGATTTTTTTTTGAATTAGGGAGGAATCCATGCAATTTTAGGTTAGGGTTTGCATGGATTGATGTTATATTGATGAGCAGAATTTAGGTCAGATTGATTGGCGTTTTTCTCCATGATGAAGAATGCAAACGACATGATTCTTTTTTTTAAACTGTAGGTTTTTGAATCTACTTTTCAAAAAATCAGGCCTCAACAGTTTTTGAGGTCGGGAAGTCAGTTAAATAATGGTTACAAGATTTGTTGTCAAAACTGTGTTTTCAGACGAATTTTGAGTCAATTTAAGTGAGGTGAAAACCCTACTTAAGAAGTGTTTTAAATTAATCCCTTTTACAGAAAGTAACTTTCATATGTCTATTAAGAAACCCTAAAAGGGCTAAGGCTAAAATTAATTTTAAGTTGGGTTTTGAAGTTGAAACTTTTTAGTGTGTAATCAGATCCGAAAGTGACTAGTTTGTAAGTTTGATTTTCAAAGGTATACTTATGCATTGAATAGATGCATGGGCTTCTGAGGGAACTTAAATATACACTTGTGGCGGGAACATGTGTGAATTTTTGTGGGAATTATGGATGTGTTTTGGTATGGGTTTTTGGTCGTGCAAGTTGGGTAAAAATTCTGCATTTGAGCAGAAAGTTGTAAGTGTTTAAAATAAAGGTAAAAAGTAATTAAAAGATATAATGAAGATAGAAAATGATGGTAGATGATCTTTACATATAGTATAGATGATATTAGTCCATCAATAGGGTTGTTATATTGGATTGAGCGTTTAGCTTACTGAGAGTAACATGAGCTTTTATTGTGTATAGTTTAAAGAAGGAGTTTGTGTTACTTGTAGCTGCGCGATCAGGTGAGTTTCATAGCCCCTCTTTCTTATGATTTTATTGGGTGAAAAATTGATTTTTTTGCCCCCCAAATGGTTGAAATGTTGAAATGATTTGATTACTGTGATAATTGGTTGTCTAAAATGCATGGACTTTACGTGGCTATTATGTGTATGTGCTAAATGTATTGTGATGTGGTCAATTGGAGCCGGGTTGGCTTGGATCGTGGGCACGTTCCTGTCCCTTTTGATGTGTTGTGGTGTGATCAAGTGGAGTCATGACTTGGGTCGAGGGCACGCCTGCCTCTCTTGGATTGTTGTGGATTGGGGGTAACGTCTAGGGCTCGTCAATGCTAACTATATTCCATGGACTGAATTCAAGACGATGATGACTACGAAATACTGCCTAGCAACTAAAATCCAAAGGATGGAGCAAGAGCTCTGGACTTTGACTCTGAAAGGAGATGACATTGAGGCATACAACAATCGTTTCCATGAGTTGGCCTTGATGTGTCCTGAATTGGTGCCTACTGAAAAGAAGAAGATTGAAAGGTATGTTCATGGGTTTCCTGAAAGAATCAAAGGAAATATCACTTCTTCAAAACCTGCAACTCTGCATGATGCCATCAACATGGCCCGTGAACTGGTTGAGCAAGCAGTTCAGGGTAGGGCTACCAGAATTGGTGAAAGCAATAAAAGGAAGTGGGAAGACCACCAAAGAAACAACAACAACAATAACAACAACAACAACAACAACCGCAACCGAAACAACAACTATCACCAACAACAAAACAGGAGGTAGGAAACTGCTAGGGCCTATGCTGCAGCCCCAACTGAAAATAGAGGTTATGCTGGGAATCTACCAAAGTGCAATCGTTGCAACTTTTACCATAGTGGGCGATGCCATTCAAAGTGTCAGAAGTGCCAAAGAACTGGTCATCTGGAGAAGGATTGTAGAGCTATACTTCCAGGTGCACGTAATGATTTCCTACAGAATGCGACATGCTATGGGTGTGGTGAGAAATGACATCTTAAGAACAAGTGTCCTAAGGCAGGGAACCAGCATAATGAGGGAGCTCGTGCGAGAGCTTACATGGTGGTTGAAAATCCGCAGCAGAATCCGAATGTGGTCACGGGTACGTTTCTTCTTAATGAACACTACGCTTGTATCCTCTTTAAATACTAGTTATGAAGTAGAGTTAGCAGATGGAAAGGTGGTTAGTACCAACATTGTTTTACGTAGTTGCACCTTAGTCTTGCTTAATCACGTGTTCAAAATTGACCTACTCCCGACCCGACTAGGAAGTTTTAATGTCATTGTTGGTATGGATTGGTTGTCATACCATCGAGTTGTCATAGATTGTTATGAAAAGATTGTCCGTATTCCTCTTCCGAATGGCTAGATTCTTGAAGTCCAAGGCGAGAGGCCAAAAAAGGATCCTGGATCACTTGCGTGTATCAAGGCTGATGAGAAGAAGCTTGATGACATTCAGGTTGTCCGAGACTTCCCTAAGGTATTTCTAGATGATCTGTCAGGATTACCTCCTGTGCGAGAGATAGAATTCCGCATTGATCTGATTCCAGGTGCGTCGCCAATTGTTAAATCGCCATACCGATTAGCTCCGTCAAAGATGCTAGAGTTGTCGAATCAACTAAAAGAGCTTCAAGAAAAGGGCTTCATTCGACCTAGTCACTCTCCATGGGGAGCACCCGTTCTTTTTGTTAAGAAGAAAGACGGTGCGATGAGAATGTGTATTGACTACAGGGAATTAAACAAGTTAACTATAAAGAACCGTTATCCTCTCCCCAGAATTGACGACTTGTTTGATCAATTACAAGGTGCGTGTTGTTTCTCGAAGATAGATCTTCGCTCGGGATATCATCAGTTGAGAGTCCGAGAGGAAGATATACCGAAGACCGCGTTTAGAACTCGATACGGGCACTTTGAGTTCACAGTCATGCCATTTGGGCTGACGAACGCACCAGCAATATTCATGGACTTAATGAACCGCGTCTGCAAACCGTATTTGGACAAATTCGTAATTGTGTTCATTGACGACATCTTAATCTACTCAAAGTCAGAAGAAGAACATGAAGTCCACCTGAAGACGATTTTAGACTTACTCAAGAAGGAGAAGTTGTATGCCAAATTTTCAAAGTGCGAATTTTGGTTACAGGAAGTCCAGTTCCTAGGACATGTGGTCAACCGTGACGGTATCCACGTGGATCCTAGCAAGGTTGAGTCGGTCAAGAACTGGAAGACTCCTGAATCGTCAACTGAAATCCGTTCATTCTTAGGATTGGCGGGTTATTACCGGAGATTTATTGAGAATTTCTCCAAGATCGCCAAGCCCCTCACCCTGTTGACTCAAAAGAATAAGACATATGTGTGGGGCGATGAACAAGATGAAGCTTTCCGCATTCTAAAGGAGAAGCTATGCAATGCTCCAGTGTTAGCACTCCCCGATGGACCAGACGACTTTGTGGTCTATTGTGATGCATCGAAACAAGGTTTTGGGTGCGTGCTGATGCAGCGGGGCAAAGTGATAGCGTATGCGTCAAGACAGTTAAAGAAGCATGAGAAAAATTATACCACCCACGACCTGGAATTGGGTGCAGTGGTGTTCGCCCTTAAAATCTGGAGACATTATCTTTATGGGACAAAAAGTGTTATCTACACTGACCACAAGAGTCTCCAGTACATATTTGACCAGAAAGATTTGAATATGCGCCAAAGGCGGTGGATCGAGCTGCTTAGTGACTACGAATGTGAGATCAAATACCACCCGGGCAAGGCAAATGTGGTGGCAGATGCCTTGAGTAGAAAATAAAGGCTCAAGCCAAGGCGAGTACGTGCTATAAGTATTACTATTCATTCTGGACTTACGACTAAGATTTTGGAAGCACAGGGCGAAGCTTCTAAGGATCTCAAAGCTCCAGATGAATGGCTAAGAGGATTAGAAAAACTCTTTGAATGACGAGATGATGGTGGAATTTACTTCTTTGATCGTATCTGGATTCCATCAGTTAGTGGTGTAAGGAAACTGATCATGGATGAAGCTCATACGTCTAGATATTCAATACATCCGGGTACGGATAAGATGTATCATGATCTGAGAGACTTGTATTGGTGGCCTGGAATGAAGAGAGACATTGCTGAGTATGTTAGCAAGTGTCTTACGTGCTCTAAGATTAATGCCGAACATCAAAAACCCTCAGGATTACTTCAACAACCAGAAATCCCTGAGTAGAAATGGGAGAAGATGACAATGGACTTAGTCACAAAGTTGCCTAGAAGTAGCGGTGGGTATGATGCGATTTGGGTCATTGTGGATAGATTGACCAAGTCGGCTCACTTCTTACCCATTCGTGAAGATTACAAAACGGAGAAGTTGGCAAGAATTTATATCAACAAAATTGTAGCAAGACATGGTGTGCCAGTGTCAATCATTTCAGACCGTGATGGTCGATTCACATCACACTTATGGCAAGCTCTTTAGGAAGCGTTAGGTACAAAACTACACATGAGTACGGCTTACCACCTTGAGACTGACAGTCAGAGTGAGCGTACTATTCAGACGTTAGAAGATATGCTTCGAGCTTGTGTTATGGATTTTGGTGGCAGTTGGGATGTTCATCTTCCATTGGTTGAGTTTTCTTATAATAACAGTTACCATGCGAGCATTAAGTGCGCGCCATTCGAGGCTCTATACGGGCGGAAATGTAGATCCCTCGTGATATGGACTGAAGTAGGAGAAAGTCAGCTTATTGGGCCAGAAATTGTGCAAAAAACGACATAAAAGATTTTTCAGGTTAAGGAAAGGCTGAAAACAGCAAGGAGTTGCCAGAAAAGCTATGCTGATAAGAGACGTAAGCCACTTGAATTCAAGGTTGGAGACCGAGTGTTACTAAAGGTATCTTCATGGAAGGGAGTGGTACGATTTGGTAAGAAAGGAAAGCTGGCACCACGATATGTGAGACCGTTTGAAATAGTAGAGTGTGTTGGACCGGTAGCTTATCGGCTGAAGTTACCGTAAGAGCTAAGCTGTGTCCACGACATATTTCATGTGTCGAACCTCAAGAAATGCTTGGCTGAGCCAGATGTTCAGGTGCCTTTGGATGAGATCGAGATTGATGAAAATCTGCGATTTGTCGAAGAGCCTATTGAGATCGTAGAACGAGATGTGAAAAAGCTAAAGCGAAGAAGAATCCCATTAGTCAAAGTTCGTTGGAACTCTCGGCAAGGAGCTGAGTATACCTGGGAACATGAAGACCAATTCCGGAAGAAATATCCGCATCTCTTCTCTGAAATCGTACCTCCTTCAGGTGTTGCAACCTGAGCCTTGAGGACAAGGCTCTTCTAACCGGAGGAGACTGTAACATTTCTGTATTTTTAGGTCATTTACGACGTCATATATTTCACTAATTATTTTTTTTCTCGTACGTGTTTACTTTTAATTTTATTAGTTAAGTTAAATCGCGTAAGCTATAAATTATCAATTAGCGTAAACGGACACCAAACGAATTAAAGTTTTCGTCAAGCGAGCAATATATTATTTTTACGAAAGTAATAATCAACTTTTTTATATTTTATTTTTTTATTGGTTACGTAAATTGTTTACGTTTCGCGATAAATTACGTTTAAGCATACCCGGAACCAACAAAATTAATCTACGCTTCAACAAATACTTATGTTTATAACAAATGCTCAAAGTTTTATAAAACTTTACCTACATTCATCACTTGAGCCGAATTTACCATGAAATAAATAAACCAATACATACACTTTACAAAATTATACAATATGTTTAAAGTTACCAACTTATACTAGGCAAGTAATACTTTCATTTTGCAAATAAGATATTAGCTAGTCAATTCATTCCCTAAATTTCATGAGATGATTTCTATTTTAGGGAACCAAGTCATTAAAACCTAAAGACTTTCACAAGTCTTGACCAAAGACTCCTTAATTCTCTCATTGTGTTTCTTTGACTAGTCTTAGGACTATAAAAGGCTTGCACTAGTAAGTAAACTCACACACTTCTCATTTGCAAAGAAAAACTTCACCATATACTCCCTTTGTCTCTCTAAAACCCACGGCCAACATCAAACCACCACCAAATCCATACAAAATTTTATTTACAACACTTACTCATATTCCTACATCATATCTAAGACCTACCAAGAAAGATTTAAGGCTTGGTTAAGCCTTTACAAGAGTTAAGCAAAGAAAAAGGAAAATTAGGGTTTACTTGGAAATTAGGGTTTTCAAGATCTTGCAAGCTTGGGTTTACAATCTAAACAAGGGTTTGGATTGTGTTGGTTATCATATTACATCACCATAAGGTTATCTAAAACCCTTTATGTCTTTACAGTTATCATTTTATGTGTTTATATGTTCTATTTAGCAATATCACCATTTAGGATACTTTTAAACATGTAAAACATATTTCTACTTGTGATCATGGTTTTGAACATTTTTACATATGTTATGAGGTTGATAATATCATGAAATAATGGATATATAAGTATTGTAACATGTTGGTTAAGTGTAAACATGTATATGTATAAACTTGTAATTTAAAGTTACTTAAGAAAGTTTAAGGTTTTTAAGCCTTGTTAAGGACTTGATACTTTGGAACTCATGGACACAATATGGATCTTGGACTCTATTATATGTAAGACAAGTATATAATAAGTCTTGGAAAACTTGTGGTAAATTATTAAGTTAAAAGGTATATAAAACAAGTTATAAAAATGGATATGTATAAGTATTATAAAGGGGCTGTTTTGGTTCGACCTTGGTAACAGCCCTACCATGTTTTAAAAAGATAGTACGCCTCATGACGATTCCAAAATGATAAGAAACTCGAAAAACCGATTTATAACGAAAAAGATACGACGATTTCAAGTTTACGTTAAATATATACTTTTATAAAACTATTTTTATAAAAGTTACTATTCACCACAGAAACTTATACTTTTAAAACATCAATAAATCGATAAAACTTTTAAATACGAAGACGTGCTCGAAAGAATCGCTAAAAACGGAGTTAAAACGAATAAGTTACGACATTTACGAGATTTACGATAACTAAATCTATAAAAATAAATATATAACTGTTATGAACAGTAAAAATCACTATTCATCAGAAAACTCAGATTTTGAAAATGTTATATTTTGATAACTCGTCTTAATACGAAGGCGTGGACGTAAGAAACGAAAGAAACGGACTTAAAACGAGAAAGTTACGCCAGTTTTACTAAAGTATACTTATAAACGTTTTTACTTTATAAATATGATTTCACTAAAACGATTAGATGGTGATGTAGCTATATAGAATTATATGTGGTATTAGTTAATCAAAGTACTATATTACTAGGGAGTTTCATAATGAGGCCTCTTCGGGGTGGCGTATCGACGAGTTGTTGGATTTACGATTTAAAGTGTCCTAGCTCCTCATACGTCACTACATGACCTCTTAATTATGATAGCCCGAACGATAGTATGATGAGCTATACGACCTATAAATAATCAAAGTGTTTAGTACTTATACGACCTATATTGGATTAGGTTGCATTCGATCGTAAGCGTGACGCATTTTCTATTGTGAATACTTGTTGATTACCATTCACTCGAGGTGAGTTCATAGCCCCCTTTTTACTACGTGATTGTTTTACAAAATCTACGGGGTGAATTACATTGCTTGTTTTACTATTGGACACAAGTGTTTTTCTAAGTGTTTTCAAAGTGTTTACAAAGTGTATGCTATCCAGATTACTGCCTGAATATTATTGCTAAGTTACCTTATTGCCGTGAAGTCCCTATTTATCATGAACCGTTAATTGCTATTGTAGTAAGCGCGAGTGTTATGGATAGATCTATCGGGACTGACATTGATCATGGTGCATTTAACATTTAGAGAACTGTAGGCTATTTTGGCAGACACCCTACCTATTTGGGGCAGACATACAGTTAAGGCTTCGGGGTCATGAGTTTAGCGCAATAATACATGTTTTGATATCTGTATTTGTTTTCATTAGTCTTCTATTACTTAAAATCTTATGGATCACACTATTTACAGACAAACCTATGATTCACTTCAACCTTTGTGTTGACTTTTAGCTGTTAGATTTCAGGTCCTATGTTATAAGCTTGGATGTGGAGGCCGTGATGGTATCAATGAAGATGGATTCGGTTGTTTATTTAAATTAATGCAACTTTTTTCTATAAAAACTTAAGTCACCTTTTGGTAGTATGAAGCTTTTGTTTTTATATTTAAATAACGTATGTGGAAATGTTTTATGACTTTTAAAAACATATGGACCTAATGTTTGAACTCTTATATGTTTTGCTATGGCATCGAATGGTAATCTTATCTTTTTAAAAACGTCCATTTAAGGTTCGTTTCCTATATCTTGATTATTGTACTTTGACGTAGCACCCCATTGTTACCATTCCGCTGCATACCAAAATTTGGAGGTGTTACACATCAATCCCATGGAACGACCTGGTCTTACCTGAAATATTATACTACATGCGTGGGTTATACTTTACCCGTGTGTTTTCATTTAATAAATCAATAATTTCAGTCTTATAAATTTAAAGCTTTTAAAACACATCAAGTTGCATTGTTTTCACTTTCTTTCAGTTCCTTTATTAATTCAGCAGCTATAGTAACCGCATATAATGGAACACTATTTGGTAACCAGTATTTATTCTTAAGAGTATATAAACATAATTATGAGGCTCAAATAAGTAAAGAATTGTAATAAGATGATACATCCGTCATGGCTGCAAACTTAGTAAGATTGTCCCGCCACAATGCAGATAATCTCACCTTTACTCGAATCCACTAAAAACATTCAAACACTATCATCACAGCCTTTTGGACGAAACTGTTTGAAACGTAGTAAGCGAATAAATAATTTTACATTAATTGAATAGACAATTTTATATATTTACCACCATATTTTGACATACAAAGTTTTCAAATATACGATTCTCGATAGGTTACTCACCGCAAACCAAAACGGCAGAATAATGGTTAACCAAAATCCAATCGTAAAAAAGTTATAAAATCACGACGAGATAGAAAAAAATAGATAAACATAATAATGAGGTTGGTAAACCAAGGTTTTTAAAATCGGGATCCTACCTAGGATCGTTTTCGTCTTTGCAAGATCGAGATCGTAAGGCCAAATCAGGATCGTAAGATCCTAATATAATTTCATTTTCTTTAATAGTCTTTGTAGTTTTTACGATCTCAAATTATTTTATATCATAAAACAAAATTATATGAAATTTGATATAAATATTGTCTCTTAAATTATAAATTTAAAATGTTGTAAGAAGATTAACTTGTTATTTTTTAAATGATTGAAAACACAACCCATAAATTCGTAGTTTTTTAGTTTGTAGTTCGGAAAAGGTAAGATCGGATCAAAGTAGATCTTAAGATCCTATGGTCAAGATCGGGATCCTATAAGATCTTAAGCTTGTAAAGATCCTATGTAGGATCCAGATCGTTTTTGCTTTGCAGTATCGTAAGATCCTAAGATCAAGATCGGGATCTTGAAAACTATGTGGTAAACAATCAAAAAAAGAGGAATCGCTCCTTTGCTTGAATCCACTCAGAAATATTCAAACTCCATCATTACAACCTCCTATAGTCAATCTCATTCTCATCTTCTAACAGTAACATAACCAAATAATCAAAAACAAAGTGTGTTGATTTTACACAGTTTCTCAGTCTATGTAAGATTTTCTGATAAATAAATCACAAAATTAGAGTCACAAGTTAGAAACTAAACTAAAAACGACACCACATGAAAACTAACATATGCATTTATAGTTTATATAGCATGTCAATATTTCAGTTTTGAGAAGAATACAAAATAGTCACGTAACGAATACTAACAAAGTAACAATAACCCCAAACCAAGTTGTTCAAGTGTTATTACCAAATAACTAATAACAATAAGGCAAAAGTTATTCATAGCCCTCTTATATGGATATTGGTACTCCCTTTATGTTTTTTATTTTTAAAACTTTTTTAAAAAGTTTTTTTTATTTTTATAATTTTGTTTTCATTATAAAACTATAGAACTAAAAGTACGGATTAAAATATATTGTTTACATAAGTCAATACATTAATGGACAGAACTACCGAAACAAAAAATAAAACAAGATAAACGTCTTTGCATGTTTCACGACGGATGCATGTTGTTTAGGGGGTGCCATTAAACCATAGGAAAATACCATAACAACACACACCAAAACAATTATTAACAGTATAAGAAACTATACACAAATGTGTCATGTTCTACAAATACTGTAAACCACAAAACACATGCCTTTATATAAGTCAAAACACTCGCTTATAACTCAACGAGCCTCATAACATATCAGAATTTTATCTTGCATGACATTTAAATCACTCACAAAGTGACGACCATTATTCATATATATATATATATATATATATATATATATATATATATATATATATATATATATATATATATATATATATATATATCAAAAGAGCCATGATTTAGAGGTGTTTATTCAAGCTTATAAATGAATTTATGAGCTTACACGATTCTGGCTTATATTTCATAAAATCATTTTTTGCTCCCGATCATCAATGCCAAGAGAACCTACCTACTGGTCTGAAAGGCTAATTTTCGTAGTGTTGTGGCATGAAAATACTTATCATACATGAATCTATTGTTTGAATACCCTGTTAAATATATAAGATAGTATAACACACTGTGTTTTCAAGTCATTGACGACGTCGATAAATCCGCAATGTACCTTTTGTATTGTACACATTTGCTTTAAATCATAAGCGATAGGTTAAATCGCGTACGCCAAAAATTAGCGTTCAATGTAAGCGGGCATCAAACAATTAAATGTTTACATCAAGCAAGGGTTATATAATTATTTTGAGAATAATTATTAAATTTGTTCATTTTATTTTTATCGGATACGTAAAGTGTATACGTTTCGCGATAAATTGCGTTTAGGCACTCCCGGAACCACCAAAACTTTTCTACGCTTCAACAAATACCCACTTTTATACCCAATACAATATAAGTTTATTTAAATATATCATAATAATCTATCTATGCCGTTTTTTTTGGTCAATGGTACAAAAAATACTAGTAACTCTTCCATTGTTCAATCAACAAAAAAACATTATTTTTAACTTTCTTTAATGTACCCCATACTTCATCATTTCCTAGCCATACCTTGCTTACTTTGACTCATAAGCCCATACCCAAGACCAAAGACCATCCCTTTCACCATACCTTGTCCTTTGACTAGATTTACTCTTTATATACATGTATACATAAGAGATATAGCTCATATACATAAACACTTAACTAGAAAATCAAGCAAACCCTCCCTTTTGCTCTCTATTACTCACGGCACCAGAGCACACACCACAACAAAACCCATATCAATTTTATACAAACCCATACAATCCTATACACATCCATTCAATTGGTATTCTAAGATGTCCCAAGCATTGGCTAAGCTTTTCCATAGTATTAATCAAAAAAAGGAAGTTAGGGTTTTGTTAAGAAAACAAGGGTTATTATTTGTGCAAGCTTTGGTTTTGTGGCTAAACAAGGGTTTAGTACTAGCTTATCATCATCATCATACCTCATAAGGTTTACTTGAACTCTTTATGTTCTTATAATCTTCATTTTTTTAAGCATATGTTATTTCTATTTAGTTTAATCACCATTTAGGATTTTATCATGAAAATGAGATTTAAACTTGATATGATCATATGGATTACTTTTATAATATGTGTGATATTTCATATATCATGTTAAAATTGATGTATAAAATATTGTATCATGTTGTTTTGGTGAAAACATGATTGTGGGATAATTAGGGTTTTTATAGTTTATTAATATGTTTCAAGTTAAAGAAATACTTAAGACAAGTTAAGGTTAATTATGGACTTATATTAAGGTTATAAGATCATTAAAATAAGGTTATATCATGATAAGAAAATATGAACACTTATGGTTATTATGTAAAAAGTATAAAGTGGTAAAACATAAAAACAAGGTCAAAAATGAACCATATGTTGTTAGTTAATACATTCTGTCCCGAAAGTGCCATAAAATATATATTTATTTTTACATTTTTTATAAGATAATACATTTCACTACGATTCCGGATAAAGGTAAGAAACTTGTTTAAACAGGAGTAATATCGAAAAATACGTTAAAATACGGTTATACGTTTATAAACGATGTCGTAAAGTAAATTTTTATAAAAACATTTTATAAAATTATAAACAGTAAGTATTAATATTTTTAAATTAATAATACACATTTTTAGGATTCCAATAATGGATATGAATCGTAATTTTTCAAATTTAATAACGAAGAGTTATGAATTTCGCGAGTTTACGCAAATAATACTTTTATTAAAACTATTTTTATAAAAGTTACTATTTCATGACAGAAAGTTAATATTTTGTAAAACCTCCTAAAAATATAGAAACTTTCAAATACGAGAATCGTCTAGAAAAGAAATCTTTAAAACGGGAGCTATAACGAATAAAATACGACGTTACGGGTTTTACCGACAACAAATATGGAATATATAAAACACATGTCTGTCATGAACAGTAAAAGTTACTGTTCATCAGGGGAGAAAATTTATGAAAATATCAAATATCGATAACCCGTCTTAATACGAAAAGATGGACATAAGAAACGCAAGAATCGGGCTTAAAACGCAAAAGTTTATGTAGTTTTAACTAAACGTAATATAAACGTTTTAACTTAGTAAACACAATTTTACCAAAACCATTGTTGGTGATTGAGCAATATAGAAATAATAATGTGGTTTCATAGTTATATATTACTAGGGAGTTTCATAATGAGGCCTCTTCGGATGGCGTTTCGACGAGTTGTTGGATTTACGATTTAAAGTGTCCTAACTCCTCGAACGTCATGTCATGACCTCTTTAATTATGATAGCCCGAACGATAGTACGAGATAACAACTATAAGATTAGATTCAAGTACTTGGTACATTATACGGCATATGATAATTTAGGAGCATTCGATCTTTTACTGAACGCTTTATATGCGGTATTTTGGATTATTGAACTCAAGGGTGAGCTCATGCCCCACATTTTTACGATTTCAATGATTTATAATTATGGGGTGGAAACATGCTTTGTTTTATAAATTGGACGCAAGTATTGATTACATGTTGCCTAAGTAGCGATAACCCAAGTTAAGCCCATTATCATGAACTGTCAATTGCATAGATGTAGTTGGGAATTACACTATGTGAGCGCGAATGTTATTTAATAGATCTATTCGGGAAACGACCTCCCCGTTCGGGTGACTAGCTATCACCGTGAACGAACGTTATAGCATGTCGAATTTTGGATGTTTAGGGTTAGACATCCGGATGGGCGTAAATTGCAATATATAGTTTAATTGCAAGAAAGATTGTCGAGCTTCAGTGTCATGAGCTTAGTGTAAATGTAATCTAGTTTTGTGAGGATATGCAGTGTTGCTTTTCACTAAAAAGTCTTGCGGTCTGACATTATGATTTTATCAAACCTTTGAATTCACCATTATTTTGTTGACATTTTAAGCATGTTTCAGGAGATCAATAGGCATGGGGGATGCCAAGGATGATTGGGTTATATTTTGGATTACACGCTTAAAGATTTTTGGTGCGTTATATTTGGGGAAATTTATTGTCAACTTTTGTAAATATTCGGCAATGAAAAGTATAAGCTATATGATTTTGTACTTAAAATATTTCAATTAAATCAATGTATTCATTATAATACGACTTTTTGTGTCGTTTTATATATCTTGTGCTATTGATCTTGAAGTATACACGCACCCGGACCATGTTATGCTGCGATCCCAATTTGGTGGAGAGGTGTTCAGATTGGTATCAAGAGCCAAGGTTATAGAGAACCAGGTTCAAATGTTTTTGCTGACTATAAACCATTTTCAAACAACGAATTCATACAACGGGTTGTTCACGGGGGACATGCTTATAGTGCATACATTCATGCCATACACCTGGTTGATTGCATTAGTGGGACTAGATGCATTCATAATTGATATATAGTGTTTAAATTATATTTACGTATATTACTATAAGGGTATTATTTGTATTTATACAAAGATGGAGTTTGCAATTCTTTCGCGCAATCTATGCAATTATTTTATAAGAGGTTTATTTTATAATAGGGGAATATTTCTTTAGGCAAGGTAGTACGATAAGATCATAGGTCCTATGTGCACTAATCATTAAGCTACTCGAATATGATACCTTTACATCATTCATTTATGCCAATAAGTGCATACTCGTATTAATCATACCAGCCTTATTTTAATTATTTATTTAGTTAAGGTTTTGCTCGCTGCAAGCGGTTATGTTTTCATTATAGACGATTTCCTACACGTTTGTTTATATTAATTCCGAACCATGGAGATTTCATTGAGCTTCTGATGAGGAGTTAGAGGAACTAATGAAGGATCAGCCTCTATCTGCTGATGCCTCACATACAGCCTTATCACCAGGCTACATTGTTGACTCTAATCCGGAAGGGGATAAGGAGGACCCTGAGGAGGATCCTGCTGACCATCCTGCCGACGGATGAGGCAATTATGATAATGAGTCATCTGATGAGGACAACGATGATGATGTTGAGAAGGATGAGGAGGACGAGGAGGAGGAGCACCTAGCTCCGGCCGACCCTTCTGCTGTACCTACAAATGATCCTGTCCCCTCAAGCTGAGAATACAGAGGCAATTGAGACTGATGAGTCTGCTTCTACATTACCCACCTCTCCACACCATATCATCTTGTCTTTTGAGACCAAATCCCATATGGTACGGATGTCTATCTAACACCATACTCCACGATCACCATCTGCTAAGGCATGCATTACCGAGTTTGCTGCTACACTACCTTCATCATCACCACCACCAGAGAATGTTGAGTCACTTAAAGATAACATAAGAGTCTAGCATCTAGAATCTTGAGAGGTACCCTGGCCATAGACAAATAGATTTGTCAGTGTAGCTCATTTTGTATTCCACTAAACTTGAGTAATACTCGGTTGGTAGTGTTAATAAAAAGCTTGTACTCTTTTACTCATGTAAACGATGTATTAAGTATTAACCTACGCTGTTGGTTATGATCATGCTACTGTATGATGGAGATTTATTTTATGTTATGGCTGCTGTTATCTTATATCTATGCATAACGTGGTCTCACCTTACCTACTTGTTGGGATCACGGAGTGTCATGATTTTCCCTTGAATGAAACTTCATATACATTTTGTTCCCTGTGACTTTCAGGAAACAATGACAACTATTGATCAAGGGATGAGTGTTGAGGAAATTGAGCGGGTTATAGCCGAGCGAGTGGCTAATGCTATCGAGGCTATTGCCATTTATGAGACGAAAATCCTACATGGACCCGTATGTCAATAAGCAAGAACCGAACAACAAGAACTGCAAGGTAGCAGGTAATGCATAACAACAAGAGAAAGTGGGAAGGTAACCACAATGGGCAATGTACTATAAAGGGCGGGAATTGCAAGAAGGTTGACCACATGACCCGGGAGTGTAGGAATCCTACTGCTGCTAGGAATCAACGAACTCACACCTGTTATAAGTGTGGAAGTCTGAGACACTTCAAGAGTAAGTGTCCAATAGTGAAGTTTCAGAAACGTGTGGACAAAAAGATCAGCACTCTTTCCGAACGCCAGGCTGAGAACAAGAGGAAGTTGAATAACAAACTTCCCAAGATCAATCAGACCAACAATTGCGAAAAGAGGCAAAAATTACTGTCAAGATTATGCTGCAGGGATGGGGAGAAGAAAACATTAAACGGCGGGACAGCGTTGATGTCCAAATGCAACTATCATCATGATGGTCCATGTCCTCCCAAATGCCACAGGTGCAACATAGTGGGCCATCTGGTCCGTAACTGTAGGAGACCTACAAATGACAATACTACTAACCACCAAAGAGGCACGGGGACAAGTCAAAAGGCTAATTGTTATGAATGTGGGAATCAAGGGCACTACAAGAGGGATTGCCCAGAGCGAAAGAACCGAAGTCATAAAAACCAAATTGGAGGTACTGGAGCACATGGAGTGGTGCATACCTTAAGAGAAGGGGAAACCGATCAAGACCCTCACAACATTAAAGATGAGATCAAAGCTTAAAAGAGAAAGTTGTCTCGCTTCGCCTAATAAATCCTAAGTTGAAACTATCTTAGACTTTATCTCCAGGAGTTCTCATTGTATTTCCCTTAAATTTCAGTTGTACGAATGATTTTAAATTATCTATCAAATTATCGTATTATGAGAATTTCGTCAATATTAACTTAGGTTCCTTATTTACTCTTACAAACTACTCTCACGAATATCATGAAATTATAACGCTATTTTGACGAAAATGAGCAATGCATCGTTAGTCCTAAATTATACATGGCCTGATCAACTATGTATAATTCAGGAAGGTACCATGCCGTGCTGAGAGTAGTCACTCTAAAAACCTCTTATTAAGGAAACAATTTTCCACTTATATCATGTTTTGTGTGCATATTAAACACGATTATATGGAACAAGTCTCGTTTAGTTGCCAAAGGATATCGTCAAGAGGAGGGAATCGATTTTGAGGAGTCTTTGCACCAGTTTGCAATGACTAGAATAGGTTTGTTAGAATTTTTGTGGCATACGCGACTCACAAGAACTTTCCTATTTATCAAATGGATGTCAAAACGGAATTTCTGAATGGTCCATTGAAAGAGGAAGTTTTTGTTCGTCAGCTGGATGGATTTGTAGATTCAGACTTTCCAAACCACGTATATCGTCTTAAGAAAGCTTTGTACGGTCCCAAACATGCCCCTCGAGCCTGGTATGACAAGCCTTCCTCATTCTTAATCGAACACCATTTCACAAAAGGTATTGTCAATCTAAAATTGTTTACAAGACACGGGGATAATATTTTATTCGTTCAAATCTATGTCGATGACATAATTTTTAGGTCAACTAAACCAGTGTTTGCAAAAAGATTTGAAAAACTAATGAAAGATAATTGAAATGTCAATGATGCAAGATATGAAGTTCTTTCTCAGACTTCAGGTTCATCAATCACCCCGAGGAATTTTTATATGTCAATCACAATATACTTTAGAAATCCTTCATAAGAAAAAACATGGGATGGAAAAATGTGATACTGTTTGTACACCAATGGCTACAACCAAAAGCAATGCAAGATTTATATTAGGGTACCCAAGTTTGATTCAAACAATATCGTAGTATGATTGGGGGACTTATGTATCTCACTGCTAGTCGACCAGACATTGCCTTTGCGACATTTGTATGTGCGCGTTATCAGGCACACCCAACTGAAAAACACCTCAAAGAGGTCAAAAGGATCTTTCGCTACCTAAGACAAACCATTACTGGTCCTACCGGTACTCGAAGGATTCTTAGAGGTTGAGCCTAAGCATATTCAATGCAGACCTTTGTAGGGTGTAATATGATTTGCAAAAGTACATCTGGAGGCATTCAATTCTGGAGATAAAGCTATTAGTTGGTTCCGTCAAAAAAAGCTAATTGTCAAACAATACAACCTGCAGAAGCTGAGTACTATCATATTGCATGTTGTGGCTCAAGTCATTTGGGATGAGGACGCAACTGCAATTATGGATTTCCGGTAACAACAAGATTCCAATATAATTGTGATGTCCACCAAGTACAATGCCATATCTTGCAAATCCCGGTACTCCAAATTTTCGACAAAACACATTAACATCTGTTTATACTGTTATCAAGAGCAATGTTAGAAAAAAAAGGTACCAATTGAAACTTTACAGTTGTCGAGGCGGAATACCAACTTGCTGATCTTTTTATTAAAGCCCTTCCAAAGGAAAGGTTTGAGTATTTAGTTTACAGGATTGGTATGCGATGTATGACTTCAACTCAGTTGGAACGTCTGGCAAACTCATCTTCTTGAATGAAAGATCACACATCAAAACAAATTGTAAATAACAAAATACAAAATTGAAAATTTTTCAAAAACAAAATACAAAATTGAAAATTTTCAAAAACAAGAAAAAATATTTTTTACTATTTTTTATTTTTCAAAACTAAAAAATAAATTTTTTTTTTGAAAAATACAAAAACACAAAAATATAATTTAAAGATACAAACACATATCTTCTCTGTTTTATCAGTTGCATGATATTGTATTTCTCAAAAAGTGATTCTCTAAATGCAAAATAAATGTATCATGAACTGAGGGGGAGTAAATCATTCAAAATGTTCTTTCACTGCTAAAATATATGGTTTGTAATCAAAATCCATTCACAAACAAAGGATTCTTTTTTAAAACATCTTTCAAAAAAATCATCAAGTTTGAAAAATTCAAGTGTGCAAAATTGCAAGAAATAACAATCTCTTGAATAAGTTCTTTAATTAAAAATTTATTCGAGAGGGAGTTATGAAATTCTTAATTTTCAAACATCTTCTCAAAGAATGTCCAAAACTGCAAAATTAACTATCTTTGGATAAAGTTCTTTAATTAGATATTTTATTGAGGGGGAGTTATAAAATTTTCAGTCAATTAATCATCATAAAATAAAAGTGTGTTCTCAAAAGCAAAAATAACTTCTTTTTGAACAAATTTTCAAAAAAAAAATTTCAAAAAAAGTGGATAATTGTTTGAGGGGGAGTTATAAATTTTTATGTAAAAAATAGGAACTTAATTGCAAAATAATTTAAAAAGGTTCGATGAGGAAAATGGGTGTTTATTGTTTACGAAAGAAACTTGAGGGTCTGAAATGACAAGTTGAAAAATTAGCTTTCGTAGGGTTAAAATAGCTTACGTAAAGAAAACTTGAGGGTCTGAAATGACAAGTTCAAAATGTTAGCTTTCATAGGGTTAAAATAGCTTACGTAAGGAAATTTGAGGGACTAAAACTGCTAAAGTTGGATAGTCATTTTCAGAAGTATAAATCCAACAGTTTCATACGAAACTTTTTCACTTTCGTAAATTGATAAAAAAGGGTTTTGTAAATACTTTGAGCTTTCGTAATAAAGAAACACGATCCAAATCGTTTTATTGGTTATTTGTGACTGCAAAACATAAGAAAACGTGTCCTATTTGTATTATTTGTGCTTAATTGTTAATATTAATTGAATGAAATAGGTTTCGTTTATATCTAAGGTTTCGTAAATATGCAAAGTGATTAAAAAGTGAAATTGATGAGGCAAAATGTTAATTGATGCCTTTGTGACATGATTGAGATTGAATGATTCAAAAAAAAATATCATTTGTGGAATAAATTCATTAGGTTTTGTAACGATGATAGGTTTCGTATCTTTGAAAAATTGTTTTTGGACATAAGCATAAGCCAAAAATTGTTATAAATGATAAAATATGACTGAAAACCAAGTCCAAAAAATATCCGATATCATTTTTCAATTGGTATAATGTTTAACGAAATCAATTTTTTTTCAAGTTTTGGTTTCGTAAAAGCTTATCAAAGGGTTTCATGAACAGTAATGCGCCAAATGGGTTTCAAAAATGATATTTTAGGTTTAATTAATGGGTTTCGTAAGAAACAATAGGTTTTTAAGAATGGGTTTCATATAAGGTTATTAATGGGCCAAAAATTTTTAACGAATACTCAAATGGGCTTAATTGTTGTAAAAAATGGCATCTTACAAAAACAAATGATAAATTTTGTTACAGAATCATATTTTATTTCTATATGGGTCAATGGTGAAGATTGTGTCCGGTTTCGACCGTTTCCTGAGTGTAACAGGATGAGGATTGAGCAATCTACTGACCATCCAAATATCGTATATAAGATTAGGTTTTGTATAACAAAAATTTTCAATCATGTGATCAATGATTTCAAAAACATGAAAAGGAAACATGAAGTGGAAATAAAATGGTGCTTCAACTGTTTGTGATCATAAAGTTTCTCCATTATTGTATCCAAAGAAAAGTTTAAAGTTTTAAAAAATATTGTGTTAAAAATCGTTCAAAAAGTGATTTATGACTATCTATTGTACATAATTGGGTAAATGGTCTAAGTCATGTCCGGTTTTAGCGGTTTTCTGCAATGAATAGAATGAGGAGTTAGTGGCTTAGTGACCATCCAATTTATGTTTCATTAGATTGGTTGTATAATCATTATTTTCAGACATCTTTGAAAAACTTGTGTTTTGAAAAATTTATCTCAAATTCTAAATCAAAAAGACGTATCATTGTGTCAGGAAGTGGTACTCTTTCACTAAAAGTTTTTAAGAATATAAATTTATACTCTTGGATTTATTAAAATGGTTTTTTAAAAAACTGGGGTTGTTTTGCCAAATTAGTACTTTCAAAATTAGAGTATATTTTATTATTCTTGAAAGAGTATCATTTCACAAATGCTTTTTAGTGAGGAATCTCAAATAGAAAAAGAGATAAAATCCATACGTGAAAAAGTAAATCAAAGTATGCTTGAAAAAGAAATGCCAGAGCATACAAAATGAGATTAAAAGAAAAAGACGAATAAAGCGTATGGCATGTGCCCGAAAAAAGCAAAGAATTGGCACATAGAAAGAAAATGATCAGAATATGCTCAAAAAGAATTGCCAGAGCACATAAAAACAGACAGAGTGGAAAGAGACAAAAATGTTATATAAATGTGTATTACATAAATTTATCTCATTTCATGTCATCATACAGTATTCCATATGGCTCAACAAGTAATTCTAGCTGCTCAACTTGTTCCAAAATTTCATACAATCAGGAAGTGCAACAATTACACGGTGCTGCAGAGTATTCCATGCTCTCCTGAATGCAAGATTATTGGGCAGATTCTACTTGATCATTCATTTATTTATGCTTAACTGCCACTGCTGATGTCCCTGTTGTGTACTTACAACAATTCCGTAAGACGATTAGAAAAGTACCTGGTCCTGAAGAAACGATCAAGTTTATGCTGAATACTCAACAGTTTGTTTATACTGTGGATATGTTCCGAGACATTCTTTAGTTGCTAGTGGAAACTCCTGAAAATCCATTTGTCGCACCAGTTAACATTGAAACTATTGAAGCTTTCATGAACAAGGTTGGCTATCAAGGTGTTGTTGATAAAGTGGGCGCCTTCTATACAAAGAATCTAGCTCAACCATAGAAAATAATGTTCAAGGTGTTCAACAGCTGCTTAACCACAATAACATCTGGACATGATCAGACAAAGATCAATATTCTTCAACTGTTTCATGTCGTGATCAACCGAACAAATGTTGATTATGCTGCTCTTCTATGGTGGGATTTCATGAATAATGTAAGACTAAAGAAAGAAGCCATATGGTATCCTCAATTCATCAAGCTTAAAATTGCTGATTTGATAAAGAAATTCCCAGAGATTCCTTAAAGGATTGAAGAGGATTATCATTCTATCAAAGATGATATTCCATTAGTTAGTGTGTACACAACTAGGGATGTACGTGTACGAGGGATGCTGATTCTGGATGCGTTTCTAACTGAGGAGATCTATGCCACTGATGACTTTAAGGATTATGAGACGGTGTTTATGACTGTAGATGTTCCAATAAATCAACCACAACCGGTTGTTTCTACCCAAGGAACGCATAAGTCTACACCTAGAGCCTATAGGAAACCTACCCTTACTGCTAGTCCCTAGGGGAAGAAGAGGAAGCAGAGTGCTGGAGAATCAAGTTCACCAAGGCAATCACATAAAATTACCATCAAAAGGAAGAAACCAAGTACAACTCCAATTCCACCTCCCAGTGATGATAGAGAGAGAGAGAGATGAAATAGCTGAAGCTACTATTTTAAGTCTTACTTTACACAAAAATGATTTAGTAGCTAAAGCACACGAAAATATATATAAAGTACAAGAAAAGTTAGCAAAATAGGAGATTGAAAAGCTAGTTGAAGGTGATGAAGATGAAGAATCATATGCAAGTGAGTTTGCTGATTCAGTTCTTAATGATGATGTTGATGATTCTGGTACTAGGTTAGAGCCTGAGAGTCATAAGGAAAATCCGAAAAAGGTTGATGATGATGATGTAGAGATTGAGAAAGAGAAGAAAGACGATATAGAGATTGAAAAAGAAAAGAAAGATGATGTAGAGATTGAAAAAGAAAAGAAAGATGAAGATATTGAAAAAGAAAAGAACAATGATAATGTTAAGGAAACATATAAGGTTGTTAAAGAGAAATATATTGTTGATGATGTGACGGGTAGTACGAAGATTAGGAAAGAATAGAAGCAAACACCAATTCCCTCACCAACTAGATCCTCTAGGAATGTTTCATCTTTTGATAAAACAGTTTCTGAGGAATTAACAGCTACTGCATCACCAACAACTGCTACTACGTCCATAACTTTATCCACAAGAAGACGCAAGAAACAATCTATTTCTTTCAGGTCAAAGACTCTACCAGGAATGTATTTGTCTGGCAAGTTGCAGACTACAGTGTGTCTAATTCGTTCTTGTATCAAAAACAAATTTGTTACTCATGATTTCTTTATGAGCAAGATTTGCGAAGTTCTTGATCATAGCAACAAGGTTCTACCTGACACAACATTTGCAAAAACCAAAGAAATGATCACAAACGAGATGCCACGTCTGGTTAATCTTGCAGTTAACAAAGATTGTGATGTTGATCTTATAAATGCTAAAGAAATGATCGCCAAAGAATTTGCAACTCATGGACCAAAAATGATTGAAGAACTGTTTCGAAAGCACATGTAGAATACAACTCTCAATCATTATCCCACAACAAGCATGTCAATTGATGGAAAATCATCTTCTGATCTTCAACATCAATTGTATCTGAATATAAATTCAAAGCCTCAAGGTCAAGCAGCTGATCCAGAAATATGGGAAATTTTGAAAGCTAAGTTTGAAAAACAATAAATTTTTCATATCACGATGAACATCATAGGAATGTTGATCCTCTTGAAGGGGGAGAAACATGGCGAAAAGATATTTTGGAAAAATAAAAGCAAATAAAGTAAAGGAATCTTTTATGAATGGAAGACCAATTCTACCAACCATGAAGCGTTTGTAATAATCAACCCTTAGGGAGAGATAGTTAGGTTCATGAAAAGTATTTATTATTATATGAATTGGTCCTTTGTATAGTTTTTGATTAGTTTTATTTTTATTAGTAATTATAATGTAATAAAGTCTATCTTGGTCAAAGTTAAGTAATGTTGACCAAGGTTTGACTAAAGTTAGGAAAATAGAATAGGATAAGCAATAAGTATAAATACCTATATAGGAGGGGTATTTATACAAAACTTTAAATTTGTTGTAATTCACTTCTCTCTCCCATTTCTATTTTCCTTTTTGAAATGAAAATTTAAAAAATGATAAAAATACTCTCTACCTCTTCTCCTCTATTCTTATTAGCTTTCGTATAATCACTACTATGCAACCATGACATATAATACATATCGATCTTAGAACCTAAGAGCTTGGAAGAATCAATTAAGGACGAATGTTGGACAATGGCCATGCGTCATGAACTAAACCTACTTTCATGAAATAACGTTTGGAAATTAGTTCCACCACCTAGTGGTCATACCATAATAGAGTTAAAATGGTCTTTTGGAAATACATTGAATGAGAATGGAATAGTTTGTAAAAACCACGCTAGGTTAGTAACTTGTGAGCCTAATCAACCAGAGTCACCCATAAACATCTTATTTGCCCCAGTTGCACAACTTGAGTCCTTACGTATACTGCTTGCTTATGCATGCAGTGGGATGTTTAAACTACAACAAATGGATGTTAAAAGTGCTTTTAATCGAGTCATTAAAAAGGAGATATACGTCACACAACTACCCCGTTTTATAGATTTTCAAAAACCTAACTATGTATTCAAAATGAATAAGGATTTTCATGGACTTGTGCTTGAAAATAAATCATGGCATAATAGTGTTATATCATATCTAATGATCAAGACTATGTGTTAGGGAAGAAAAACAAATCAATACTTCTAAAGAAAAGGAATAAGCATCAATTAATCATTCACATATTTAAAGATGATATTAAATTTGGATCTACATGTGAAAACTTATGTGATGAATTTGTATAATGCATGCATGATAAATTTAAAATGAATAAATTAGGAGATCTTCAATCTATCTAAACCATAATAACACACAAGATTGGACAATGTATATTCATATTCAAGAAACAAATACAAGAATTTGTCTTCAAGAAACTAATATCTTGAAAATGCTAAATCCATTAAGACACCAATGTCATATCGATTTAAAACTTCCTAGGATAATGATGGAGCTTTGTTGATAGCTCTAAATATAGATTGTAATGGTAGGTGTCCTGTTAAATCTCACTGATTAACCGACCCGACATAATGTTTTAGTGTATCTTTGTGTTGACATGATTCCAAGATAACCCCCAAGGAATCTCTATATGCCGTTGTTTTAACGTATATTTTAGATACATAAAGTGAACTCATTATTTAAGGCCTTCTTGGACCCGAAATGGCTCAGTAAATTGAATTTTTGTCCATACCGACCTTAAAGTTTTGTGTCCATGCCGACTTAGATCATGCCAGGAGATTACAATCGAATAGAAAAAGAACAATGGAGTTTTACACCTTAGTTGGAAGGATGTCTAAACCAATGGTGTTGTAAAAAAAAAAACAACAATGGCTACCATTATATCCACAAATGAAGCCAAATATGTTGCCGCCGAAAGGGCCTGTCAACAAGCTTTATTGATGAAGCAAGCCATGAAAGTCTATGACATTCATTATGAAGACTTCCTTGTACTTTGTGACAACAAAGGTGCAATAGACCTAAGGAAAAATCCCGTCTATCACTCCCGAACAAAACACATCAAAATTCATCATCACTCGCTTTGAGATAATGTTCAAAAGGGGAATATTCTATGGATAAAGTCGCCTTGGAAGACAACATCACCGACATCCTCACCAAGCCCCTGAAACGTAAAACCTTTAAATATCTTAGATTAGGGCTCAGAATGTTAGAGCATGAAGAATAAAGCGTTTAATAAAAACTCAATTAGTTTTTAAATTAAGTTACTACTTATTATAAGTATGACATAAATTTTATATTACAAATTTAAGTTGTAATTAAAATCTCTAAACCAATTAACAAAGATTAGTTCTTTGTTAACCATGCAATATTTCCATACAAAATTCCCTTTAATTTTTATCTCCTAAATTATCCACTCTCTCATCATCCATAATTTCAAAATTCGGGGGGCAAAAAATCCTATTTTCATTAGACCACACTCCTCCAAAACCCAAACAAAACTTCCAAATCTACCTCACACTTAATTCTTAAAAAAAACCTCCTCTTCATCCTCCTCTTCTTTTCAACCGGCCACAACAAGAGGAACCACAATCACCATTTTTTCTTTCTTTCACTCGATTTGTGATTATTTTGGTATGTCACGATCACTCATTATTCCATATTAAACTAATTTTCATATTGATACTTTTTTCATCTAATAGTGTGTATTTTTGGATTCATGTTTCCTCTTTAAATTAGAATGTTTCGATTCAAAACTAGATTTGTAGCTAATTTCCAAACATTTTAGATTGAAAAATTGATTGACACAAAACATTTAAAAGTCTAAAATACAAACAAAACTATGGCGACATTTTTTCAAACCATTTTGGAACAATATGGTTTTCGGCTTAAAATGGGAAAAAGGGGCAAACATTTTTTTATTTGTGCGTTTTGACTATTAATTGTTGTGTTAACTTGTTGTTTGTTTAATACTAGGAAAAAATGGGTGATCAAAAAAATAAAAAAACTAACAACAATACATGAAAGCATTCCGCGGTTCAAATTCGGATCATTACAAGCCATTCGTGTCATGGAACTATCATGAGGGTCACGAATGTGAACTTGACTACCTTAACCTTTTGAGATTAACTGAACCATTTACTCGCTCCCTATGCTTTTCATTTGCTCACGATCTTCCAAAAACCATTTACCCTTGTCACCTTCAAGAGTTCTATGCGAGTTATAGATTTGACCATGACAACCATTTGATAAACTTTAATATATGGACACAACTATGCATGGAGTTTGGAACATCTTAGAACGGTTCTAAACATATCCTCACAAGGATGATTGTTGTACACCGATGGAACCTATACCAATCAATTTGAGAAGTACAACTTATAACATCCAGATGATTGCTAATACATTGATGCCTCTCTCATCCAAAACACCATTCTTAAACGCTAAGGCCATGGTGAAAATGCTCTTCACTATCATTGGGATGTCTCTAGTCTTAAAGTATAACAACCCAAGAATTTTCATCAAATACAAAACCTATTTTTCTATTATCACAATTGTACAGGGAAATTTTTCGCTTTATTACATTAGTTGTATTGTCAATATATCAGTATGTCATGTAACTTACATAACTAAAGTAGACGAGCTCACACAACGTATCTATGGCCATCCTGTCTTCATATATGTTAAGCAAATATCACAATATGTCAAGTCAATATCATCATATTCTTATTACAAAATACATTATTCCTATAATGTACCATTCGCAACGTTATATCAAAACGGGCTTTAAACCATTATCGTATACCTCTAAACCATAATATCCATGAAAGGTTTAATATTCTAAAAGTGAATGTACAAGCTACTAAAGCATATATACAAGTAAAATAACATCTGATTTGAAATATAAACTCCCTCCAAATCAAAGTACAAGTCCTTATAAGCTCAATATACAAATCATTAAACATGATCTCTAAAAATAGGCCTTTACCCCAAATTCTTTCACCACCACTTTTGTATAAGCGTACTAAACTTAATACAAATTGTGTAAACCCTAATTTAATTCTATCAATAAGTTTTCATACAACATTTTTAACACTTCAAAACCCTAATTCAAAACTCAGAAACCCTAACCCGAGCAAAATACTAAACCAATGACCCGTTTTCTGATTCGTTATTATCCATGTGTAAACCTAAACGCAATACTCAAATAAGTTATAATAAAACTTAATTTACAACATTCTCAAATCAATATACAATCATCATTTCATCATTTTAACTTCAGCTATAGCAAATTGAATCCAAAGAAACCCTAAATTGTGCCCTAATTGGAACTTTGGAACCCGTTTGACCCCTCTTTTTTCGCCCATTTTAACCCGAACCAACCTATAAACTTTTGGATAAATCCTTAATATAAGGTCTATGTAATCAATTTTTTTACAAAAAAAATAAAAAAGGCTTATCAATTTATAATCAATTTGTACACGAATTACAAGCTTGAAAACCCTAATTGAGCCCTAATGTACCCGAAACTCATAACCTTTGCATTTTGACCCATTTTGAAAGTTTTTCTTGCAATCAAGCACCTTGATGACCATGCTACTTCATCCCTAAGTAGCTTACAAGAACCACTTTTAAATATCTACTCCATTTCATGGTACAAAAATGAACCACATCACCCCTTTGTCTCTTTTCTTAGCCGCGACATCACCAAAGCAAGCCAACACCGTTAAGCTAGTTTCTAGCTTATAAAACTCATTATCTATGCCTTACTCATCACCCTATAGCCTTTACACATGCCTAAACAGATCATAAGCTTTCCTTGGCCACCAAGATCATTTCAACTATAAATAGAAGCATAAACTCTTCATTTGAACTCATCCCCCACTTCCTCCTCTATACCCCTTACATAGCAGCAATACTTTTCTCTAAGAGACCCTAAGAGGTCCTAAGAAGTCTCAAGAACAGAAGTGAAGCAAAATAAACCAAGAAAAGAAGCCCGAAAGTCGTTATTCTAGGCGTACGAAGCTAAAAGTCTCGATTTCAACCCGTTTCCAAGCTTTAAGCTCAAACCCAGGTTCTAGATGTTCTACTTATACTTCTACACTCTTATAATGTTCATATGATCCTAAATATACTCTTGTTAAAGTTTCATAACTCAATTCATGCTCATTTTCCGTTTTGATCCAAAACCGTACACCCGAAACCCTAATTTTATGTTTTTGCTTAATCTATAAACTAAACTTGTAAACTATTGTTTAATAATCTATCCCAATAAGTTTAACTAACCATTAAAAATAAGTTTCTTTGATAAGTCATGAAAGAATTTGAGATTAAAACCCATGCGTTTTTAAACCGATATAAAAACCCTAATTTTGACTCTTTGCTTCCTAGCTTAAACGAATAGTTATTTTTAATAAAACTTGCGTTATGCATTAAATATTCCATATTTTAGATTATTAATAACATATAAATTGTCTATGAAATGTTAAAAGAAGCTTGCATGGCAATTTTGGACATGTTTTGTAAATATTAAATCCATGCAAGGGTAAATATCCCGTAACTTTCGGAAACATACACTAAAAGGACTTAAAACGTCATTTTTTAATCAAAGTGTTATAACTATAGGGGTCTATTATGTCACTTTTTTTTAAGTGCCAAGGGGTACTTTTATATCTTTTAAAGTCAAAGGACCACACTCGTAAAGTGCAAACTCCAAGGGGTATATTGCTTGTCCACTTTTAAAACTTCAAGTCAACTAAAATGTAAAATTTTGAAAAAGTATAAAATCATATTCAAAATATTACAAGACATAACTTTAATTAACGCTTGACGTGCTTAACATTTTCCAGTATATTTGATTAAAACCGCTTATAAACTAAAACTGATATATCGTATCCACAAAATACTAAGGAGCTGTCAATTAAGAGGTGTTCATCTGTGGTATTACGTTCCTTGACTGAGTTGTTGGTTTTACGATTTAAAGTGCCCTAGCTACTATCAACGTTTACTGAATGACTTCTGAATATGAATGGCCCAATGGTGAACATAATTCCAAACTCTTCAATCAAACTCATAAATCTTATAACCAAAGTTCTAGAGTACAATCTTCTTAAGACTTGACATATTTACTCAGGTTGCGTGACGTGGCTGTTTACTATCATTTTGCTATATCAACATTCCCTGTTAAGATTGTGATAAGATCGCCAGCTTTCATTTCAGAATATTTATTACATCTACCTATCAGGTGAGATTCATAACCTCGCCTTGTAAATAATTTTTAACTGTTTTAATAAAACCCGCGAGGGGGATACATGCTTGTTACAAACTCTTTTACATACTCGTTTATCTTATAACAATGTGATTACTTTTCAAGGACTTAGTGAAGTTCATAACCTCGCCTTTACTCATTTTACATGTTTTATAAACCCGCGAGGGGGATACATGCTTGTTATAAACTCTTTTACATACTCGTTTATCTTATAACAATGTGATTACTTTTCAAGGACTTAGTGAAGTTCATAACCTCACTCAAACCTTCGCCTTTACTTATTTTACATGTTTTATAAACCCGCAAGGGGATACTTGCTCGTTACAAACTCTTTACATACTCGATTACTTATAACATGTGATTATACTTTCAAGACTTAGTGAGTTCATAGCCTCTCAATTTAATCTTTTCATAAACCCGTGAGGGGGGATACCTGCTATAAATTACGAATATAAGTGTTTTTCTAAATTGCATGCAACCTGGCATATCATAAAAATGGCTTGATCTTAAGTTATCCTATCCCTACCACTATTACAGCTACTGTCTAAGTTACATTATGCCAAAAGTCCCTCATTATCATCGACCATTAATCACTTACGGGTGAACGCAAATATTGTGGATAGATCTATTGGGATTGACGAATCCTATTTGTGTTAGCCGGATAGGTAACCAAACACACTATATTTGAATTTCATAGGTATATGACAATTACCTACACCGAGGGCCATTATCTGTGTATATATATATATATATATATATCATAACATTTTGGGTATATATATATATATATATATATACTAGTCAGTTTGTGTGCCATGAGCTTAGACCAGACTATACTATACCAGACAAGACCAGACAGACAAAACAAGACAATAACGCAGTAATACACAGTTACTATAATAATTGTATTCGTTGCAATTATTACAAATAACGGGTATATAATAATATGACCCAAGATCATAACAATAACATTTTCATAATAATTGTGTTTGTACAATTATTACACTATGACTTGTATTCAAACTGTTTATCAAACCTATGAATTTCACTCAACCTTTATGTTGACTTTTTAGCATGTTTATCTCAGGTTATTGAGCAATATATGGCACGGAGTGGCATGGACATGAAGATGGCTAAAACTTGTTATCATTCACATTGTATGTAACTAGATTTTGGGACCTGCCTTTGTAAAACTCTGATTTGAAATGAATGATAACATATCTTTTGAATAAACGTCTCTTTTGGGTCGTTTTCTATGATTATGATTGTTGTATCCATGAAGTAATACCCCAGATTAGCTTTCGCTGCTATAGTGTAAAAATGGGGGTGTTACAGTAATACATCCTTTGGTATTACATTACAGGATATAACAGAAAATTTTGGAATTTAAGATTTTCAGAGATGAACATTTAAACAAGCATTTGACTTATTAGATTCCTCAGGGACTAGTTTACTTTCCAATGGTCGTGGTATGATTCATAATGAGTTATCTAACTCTACAAAGATAGACTCATTGAAGGGGTAATCTGATGAGGGTGTAGTTGACCCAATTAACGATGAAGACAGAGATAACGAGAAATGACATATATGATATTGAAATGATAAGGTAAAATGTAATTACAACTTTATTTATAGATAACTTATCTTACATATCTTATATATCCTAAAGTCTAACAGGTGTTGATACTTATACTACGTGTCCTTAGATAAAAAGCGATAAAGATAAGGTTTCGATCTAGTAGTCTTAGAGTTTACGAAGTGTGTTCCATAAGATTCTTCATATATAGTTGATGGTGATCTTAAACTGATTGGTAGTTTTACGTACCTATAAAATATATAATAATAATACTACTTAGGCAAATTCTAACTATTCACCTTTAACCAAG